>CAUYPK010006767.1:0-18460 GCA_963574355.1 Loris lydekkerianus
AAAAGACCAAATCACATGTGAAACTTAGTAAATGTAGAATATAAATGTCTTAACACAATAACTAAGAAAATGCCAGGAAGGCTATGTTAACCAGTGTGATGAAAATGTGTCAAACGGTTTATAAAACCAGTGTATGGTGCCCCATGATCGCATTAATGTACACAGCTATGATTTAATAATAAAAAAAAATTAAAATTAAAATTTTATATTAGCTGCAAACATTAAAAGTCAGGCAATTTCATACAAAAAAAAAAAAAAAAAAAAGACCAAATCAGTTTCAGAACATAAAGAAACTTTGCACTTTGAGTACATTGTGTGAAGTGTAAGCCCTCATTACTTCTGGTTATTATTGAGGTTATTTCTGACATGTGTATGCTTGTAATAAAGTTAGGATTCCACTTGAATCTCATCAGTCAGTCATATTTCCATGCTTTCCATAGCTTCAGTTCATAATTAATAGTCACTTCCAGTTCCAAAAAATGAGAAAGAAGAAATTGCTTATTTTGACAAATTCCACTTACTTCGTTTTTTAGCCAGTCATTCTCCCAGATCGCTTGATAACTGCTCTTGTCAATGAACTTTACAGCATTCTAAAAAAAAGTTTCTGTATTTAGGAAGAGTTCCCTCATGGTGGTTTACAATTTTAGCAATGGTGATGCATGATATGTTTAAAATTTTAAATTATGTTTTGAAAATTACTTTGGGAACATCCTAAGAACTTTTGATTCAGTTGTTCATTCTTTACTACCTTACTGCGTTATTTTTGTTGAGTTATACGCAAACAGGTGATTTGGAGAACTGGACAATGTATAGCTTGTTGTTCCATTGGCCTCCCCTGACTGAATCTGACTACCATGAAGAAATCAATCCAACATCCTGCTGCACAATTAAGATGGCGAAATGGCAATGACCAGATATTCTTTAAGTTTATAGTCACAGACATAATCCACATAATACAACATCTGACAATTAAGTTTGCAAACTCACCCTAGAAAAAGTGCTATATACCTCATTGTTGAATATCACAAGGTCACCTTTGAAGTGCTCCCCTTGGGAGGCAATGCACTGATGCCAGTGCCCAGTCCACCCTTCAAAACAATTTTTCAGGAATGCCCATGAGAGCTGTCATTGTATGGCACACAAAACCATGCAGCAACAATAATGAACACCACTCAACAATGTACCACCACACGTCAACATGAACACAGCCATGAGACCCTAATATAAAGGTTATGAAACCTTACTGCGTTGTTTGTACAGTGCTGCCGATGTAAGCATGTGATGGCAAATTCTCAAACTTAATAATCAGACCTTGCATGAGGACAGTTCTGAAGTCATTCCAGAAAATGTTCCAAAGTTGCTTGGAAGGGTGGACTAGGTGCTGGTGTCAGTGCACAGCTTCCCAAGGGGAGGACTTCGAAGGTGACCACAGTGACATTCAGCAATGAGGTGTGAAGCCCTTTTTCTAGGATGGGTTTGTGAACTTTATTGTTAGACCCCATATAGAAAAAGCATGAACAGATTACATTATTATCTTTTTCATTTGAGAAACTTCTGCATGTAATAATAACATACATATTTACAAACATAACATCAGGTGATTTCAGAGTAGAAGGCTGTAGCTAGTCTCTTGTAGAAAGGCATGTTAGACAAAGAAAATAGAAAAAGCTTTACTTTGTCAGTAGGTTCATAAAATGTAAATTCCTTTTCAATTATTTGAATATTAAAAAGAAATTTTTAGGGAATGACCTATTGTATTTCTCTGTGAGATGTTTTCATATGGCTACCATATTAGAAATTTAATATTCAGTAACTAAAGGATACAACCAAAAAAGAGAAATTAAGAAAATATTCTAGATAATAAACATGGTCAGAAATAATTCGAAAGTATGTTAAGGGTAGATTTATCTGTTAAGTCTCTAGAGTTGGAATATTTGCAATAAAATTTTTCTTTAAATAATGTTTACTAATTTGAGTGGGCTTATATTTCCTATGAACCAGAAACTTCTATATTCCAGCTACAACTAAAAATTCCAGTTTTCTCCAACATAGAATTTCATGCAAACAAGAAAAAGTGAGAGAAGTAGTTTCTAAGTGAAGTTAGTCAGCTAATGGCTTAAGTCATTAACAATGGAGCAGTGGTTTCAACCGTGGCTACACATCAGCATCTCCTGGAAGCCCGGGCTGTATCACAGGGCAATTACATTAGCCCAGGCATCATCAGGGTTCAAGAAGTTTCTCAGGTGACTTCAATGTGCAGCTGAGCTTGCACAGCACTGAATTACAGGCAGTTGAACTGCTTATTAAAATAGCCAGCTAAAAAGAGGAAAAACCATTCAAGCATGTGGGTGTTTGGCATTCTGTATAAAAGAGGAAACATAGTGCAGTGATGATGAGCAGGGATCTGAAGGAGACCTTCTAAATTTAATCTTGATTCTCCCACTTGGTTTGAGAAAGTCACAAAATCTCTGTTTCGCAGTCTCCTCATTACAAGTCCCTAGTGTTTATTGGATGACTGAGAGACTTACCTGGAAAATGTTTGGAAGAGTATTTGGAATAGTGCTCATGATATAGCTTGCAATTATACACTTATATGATTGATTGACAAATGCATTTTTAATCATCTTAATGATGGTCAGCTCACATAATGGTTTTACCACTTAGATTCTGTCGCAAAGTAGCCAAATTGCATGGGCAGACAAACTGTTGACCAGTTGTCTGTATCCTCTGTAGCAATTTGTATAAATTAGTAAAAATCATGTCATAAGAGAATAACACTGAAAGAGTAACTGAACTGATAGGGATCCAAAAAACTATAGTAACTGATATCTGCTAAAGAACTTTGTTTAGAAAAGCCAGATGTTTATGATTCTGAAAAGTGATGTCCCAGAAGAATTGATGATCTCAATGGGGATCTCACTGATTTTGAAGATAGTTTGAAGAGACGAGGATTGTAGGGAAAAAAGTTGGATATTTTGTGTAAGACCATGGGATTAGAGAACAGATAACATTGGAAATTACACCTCAAAAAATGTTTTATATCCCAAATTTTTAAAGTAGAGTGTATTCTCTAAGGTTTAGATATGTAAGAAAGTACTCTCTAGACAAATTATGTTTCATTTTATATCATCCAAAACTTTTACTTAAATATTTTATTATCATCTTACGAGGTTGATTGAGGGATCCAAATCAAAAATCTGAGTGAGATTCAAAATGCTCCAATGAGCATTCCTTCTGAGCATCATGTTGAAATTCAAAAAGTTTTAGATTTTGGGCCAGCACTCTAGGAGGCCGAGGTGGGTGGATCACTTTAGCTCTGGAGTTTGAGACCAGCCTGAGCTACAGCAAGCCTCCATCTCTAAAAATAACAGGGCGTTGTGGCAGGTGCCTGTAGTCCCAGCTACTTGGGAGGCTGAGGCAATAAGATCACTTGAGCCCAAGAGTTTGAGGTTGCTGTGAGCTATGACACCATGTTACTCTACTGAGGGTGATAAAGTAAGACTGTCTCAAAAAAAAAAAAAAAAAAAAAAAAGTATTATATTTTGGAGCATTTCAGATTTTGGATGGTCAACCAATAGAATGCAAATAATCTCAAATCTAAAAAATTTGAAATCTGAAATACATTTCAGATGAGGGATACTCAACATGTACTATACTTAGGAAATAATTGAATAATAGTTCACTGAGCTCTTGCTTCTTGGGAGACACTATGCTATTTAAATCAGTCAGTCCTCACACTATCTCTTTAATGTAAAATAGATTATGCTCTCTTTACAGACTCGGAAACAGGCAGAAAAAAGTAATAAATTTTGTCAAGCCATTAAGTGGAAGAACTGTGATTTAAACTCAAACTATCTACCATCAGAACCCAAGTTCTTTTTTTTTTTTTTTTCGTTTTTTGAAACAGAGTCTCACTATATCGCCCTCAGTAGAGCGCTGTGGTGTCACAGCTCACAGCAACCTCAAACTCTTGGGCTTAAGCGACTCATGATATAGCTTGAAATTATATTAGCTTCTGTGGGATGGGTGAAACCCAGGCACCTGCCACAACACCTGGCTATTTCTTGTTGCAGTTGTCATAGTTGTTTAGCTGGCCCCGGGCTGGGTTTGAACCTGCCACCCTCGGTGTATGTGGCTGGCGCTGTAACCACCGTGCTACGGGTGCTGAGCCAAGAACCCAAGTTCTTAACCACTATAACATATCCAAATAAAAATTTTAGAAAATGATTTTTTGTTTTTTAAGAAAATTTAAATATACCTGTGTGGCCCATTCCTTCTTTTGGTCCAGTTGCAACAAAGTTTCTCTGATTATTTTCTTTCTAGTATCTTCCAGAGTGGTTTTATAGTGTTCTTTAAAAAGAAAATTAGAAGCCTTAACAAGGCTGATCGTAGGTAAAACTATGATGTTAGTAAATTTGATCTTTCATCATCACCTCTCCTTTCCACACATTCTGTCTGAATTTTCAAGGCACATTTTTTCTTGAAGAATCTAGTTCCTCCAATTAGAAGAAATGTTTTAATAATTTACTAACAACTTAATGCATTGAATTAGTTTAAGATCTCTCTCCCAAGAATGTTTGGATTTTCAAAGGACTGTCACTCCAAGGGGGAATTTCAAACACTATCTGTGTAGCAGTCTATTCTTCTGTTATACAACTTAGGATTCTGCAACAGAAATATAAAGATTTTATTATCTGCTTGAGTAGCATCCTATACATCTAACTGCATTTAACTAGATTTCCACTATTTTTAGCATGCGTTTCATGGAACAGGAAAGGCAGAATGAGGAGAGAAGAGTGAGGAGAGAGTAAGGGGGCTGGGAAAGTCAGGAGACCTGGTTCTAAGTTAGGGTCACAGCAAGAAGGGAAGGTGGTGATGAAGTGCAAGATTCTCTGTCTTGTCCAGATTTCCATGTCTTCCCTTTCCTTTCCCCTCCTCCTTTTCCTTCCCTACCCTCCCCTTTTCCTCCCCTCCCCTTTCCCTTTTCTTCTCCTCCCCCCTTTCCTTCATCCTCCCCACTCCCTTCTACTCCCCGCCCCCCTCTCCTTTCCCCATTTACTCTTCCCCCTCCACCTTTCTCCTTCCCTTCCCTTAGGCTAAGGTCATGAAGGCTAAGGTCATGAAGGCTCTGTCATGAAGGCTAGAGTGGAATGGCACTGTTATAGCTCACTGCAACCTCTAACTCCTAAGCTTAAGCAGTCCTCCTGCCTCAGCCTCCCAAGTAGCTGAGACTATAGGCACATTCCATACCCAGGTAACTTTTTATTTTTTGTAGAGATTGAGGTCTTTCTCTTGCTCATTCTGGTCTCAACCCCCTGGATTCAAGTGATCCTCCTATCTCAGCACTCCAGGGTACTTGGATTACAAGTGTGATTACACTTTACCAGGCCCCTCTCCAGCTTTTCTTATGTTCATAAATGTCATAACTGAGACAGCAAAGAATATAAAATTTTAGGCCTTGAGAGATCTTAGAGATCATATAATCAATACCCCTTTTTAAGGAAAATGAAGCACTATGATAGCTCAACTGCTTTGGAGAGTGGAGAGAAATGAAGCTGGATAAACAAGTCTAGTTTGCTCATTCCTTTTTTCAACAAATAATTGTCAAGCTGTTTGTATATGTCAGACACTATTGAAAACAGTGGGAATATTGCTGTAAGACACAAAACCCTGTGATATGTACATTCTAATGGGTAAGCTAGACCATAAATCAGTAAACAGGTAAAGAAGTAATATTTCAGATGGTGATGTAATTGACGAAGAAAACCTGTAATTTTCTGTTTTAGATAGGGTGAGCAGACAAAGCTTCTTTGAAGAGGTGACGTTTTAAGGAGATGAAAGAAATGTAGTCACCAATGTGAAATGGAAGGAAACTGTGCTATTCCCAACCACATAATCAGTGAATAATCAAGGTTAGTTGTGTCTTATTATAACATCTATGTTACATGTTCCCATTAGTTGTGCTTTATTTATAACATATGCAAAACAATTATTTGGAAATCAGAAAGTATTCTCCCATATAAATGATGTTGAAAATCATGGTTGATAGATTTCTAGACAGGTCCACAGAGACCCATTTGACTTATTCTGTGACCAAACAATGGTATTGCGTTAACAGTGCTGTAAAACCACTCTTCCATTCAGAACATTGTCTCACAGGGAAAATTTTCTTCATACAAGGCAGCCAACGCAGAACTCTCAGAGATCTTTCACTCCAGAAAAGGAAATCTGTAGGCCTGGTCTTTCAATAGACCAGCAAGGAAAGCAAGGTGGCCCCTACTGGGGCCAGAGGGCCAGAGAACAGTGTGAGGGTTACCAAGCTGCATCTGTACTTCCTACGGGTGCAACCGTTTCCCCTGTTAGATGAAAAGTCTGAGAGCAGAAAGTCAAAACTCCCCTTCCGCATTTTCTATTACGTATCCCTGGGACACAACAGATATTGGAGAACATTTTTGAAGAAAATTAAATTTGGCAAACTATTAAGTCTTTGCTGGACAGTGACCTGCGGCTTCAGCCTCAGTGTAGCAAGCACAGTGAGCAGCCAATGTTGGCTCTTCAGGGGGAGGAGAAGGGAGAATAAAAGAAGAAAGGAATTCTCCCAAGTCATGGAGTAGACAGACCAGGGGGTCAGGAGAGGGCAGTTTCTGCCCCTAATAGAGTTGGACAAGAATGTCGAGGCAGTGATCATAGACAAGAGGTCAACAGCTTTTGAGAGCTAGTCTCTCTTGACATCTGGAGAATAAGAAACAGAAGTTTTATTATTGTAACCTACATATTCTCATCTATATAACTTGTGTTTTTCTTACTTTCATTCAAAGTAATCCCTTGAATAATTTAATCATTCCAATCTCATTTCTTGCAGAATTTCTTTTTCAATTTCAACCTAGTGTCCTAGCCCATCAGGTTAGTTATTTATTTGAAACATCTATCTGACAAAACACAACAATCAGAAAGTTGCAATGGATCAGGAGTTCATCTATAATGCATTTTACATTCTTAGCATCTGAAAGAAACCACAAAACCTGGACTTTGGAAACATTAAATATTAATTCTTTGCTGTAAATCATAAAAAATAAATTATCAAATATGCTCTGACTAAAGTTGCAGCTCTCTTGATCACCATATTAATGCTAAAAGAGCAATATTAACATTTGACTCTGTTCCAAATTTCATAAACAATTCTATGGATTTTTTTTTTTTCCTTTAAAGCAGAGTAGCCGGCACAAGGGTTAATGTGAAAAATCTCACTGTTATCCTTTGTGATTCAGAGGAAGCTTCTAGTAACAACTGTTAACCATTCATTTGTGAATTTAGCAAAAGAAAATAGGGGCATATAAAAGTTTGAGAAGTGGGAGCATGGGAAATTATGGCTTCGTGCAGTAAGACTCCTTTCTTCTCAGATGCACAGTCCAACGTGGTCACTTCACAGAAGCTGATCCAAACCACATTGGCCCAAGCCTGTTTTGCATTGCTCTGCCTGCCTGCTATGTCTGGCTCTGCTTCCATGTACTCTTCCACAGCCGGCTGCGAGTCTTGTTATCCACCCTCCTCCCATTTCTGGGTGTCACACATCTTCCCTGTGCTGATCCTCTCCTGGGGTGGTGGTCCCCTTTTGGCTCCCTCTAGAGCAGTGGTTCTCAACCTTCCTAATGCTGTGGTCTTTTAATACAGTTCCTGTGGGTCTCGACAGGAACCCAGACAGAGAACTGCTGCTCTAAAGAAAACTGAGCAGGGGTCGTGGAAATAATGGCCAGGTTGCAATCTCTTCTGAGCACCCCTAACTCACTGAATCACAGAGCGGGGAAGACTATTTGAAGAATATAGATTTGGGCTCTAATACACCTGGGTTCAAATCTCTGTTCTACTACTTATCAACTTTGTGGGTTTGGTTAAGGCAGTTAACTTCTCTGGGCCTTTGTTTTCTTATCTTTAAACTGAGCATAAATGTATCTAACTCAAAGGAACTTATAAGGATTAGATGACCTCAGACATGGAAAAGCAGATGCTGAAAATGCAACTTGTCTTGGCAATCACGTAGGGACTCTCATTTTATAGATGAGGAAATTAATATTCAAAGAAGTAATGCTTCTTTTTTGTGAGTAGATTTCTAAAACACAATTCTTTTAACTTGCTGTTAAGGTAAAAACAACTTTTAAGAATCCCTATCCTGGCTTGGTATCCGTAGCTCAGTGGTTAGGGCGCCAGCCACATGCACCAGTGCTGGTGGGTTTGAACCCGACCTGAGCCTGCTAAACAACAGAACAATAGCTGGGTGTTGTGGCAGGTGCCTGTAGTCCCAACTACTAGGGAGGCTGAGGCATGAGACTCGCTTGAGCCCAAGAGATTGAGGTTGCTGTAAGCTATGACGCCATGGCATTCTACCAAGAACAACAAAATGAGACTCAAAAAAACCTTATCCTGAACCACTGGTGAAAGACAAAAATAAAATTTTTCTGTGAGTGTAATTATCTAGTGATTTGCAATGACCTCAAACTTTCTCTACTGTGGGCCTAATCTAAGGTCTTCTTTCCTTTTATTTTTACTTATTTATTTCTGTTTTGAGACAGAGTCTCACTATGTGGCCCTCGGTAGAGTGCCATGACATCACAACTCACGGCAACCTCAAATGCTTGGGTTTACGATTCTCTTGCCTCCGTCTCCCAAGTAGTTGGGACTACAGGCGCCTGCCACAACGCCCGGCTTTCTTTGTTTGTTTGTTTAGCTAGCAGGCTGGCCGGGTTCAACCCCACCAGTCCCAGTGCATGTGGCCGACACCCTAACCACTGAGTTACAGGTACCAAGCCAGGTCCTCTTTCCTTTTATTGAAGAAAAATAGCCTTGGTCTGGATGTATCAGTGACTGCTTCCTATAATCAATATCCCAACATTTCCTTCTAATTAAAGTTTGGGCAGCAGGCCTTGGCGTTGTCTCTTCCTGCCTCCAGGGCTTAGGGGTGGCTGCTGGGGACCAAAGAACAGTTCATGCAGGGGCTGACCAGTAACCCAAGAGGTGGCCTCGACAAAGATCTTTAATCATCTTTGATAAGGTAGATAAAGATACCAGTTCTTTTCAGAACCTGGCCTGGAGAACACTGCAAGAACTGGTCGTGGGAAGCAAGAAAAGAATGGTGACAAGCCGGGAGAGGGACAGTCACAGACTGTGAGAGATGAATGTAGGGAGGAGCCATCCTGAGAGCAGCCACTGATGTGGCCTTTCTGACTCTGTCTTCAGTCCTCCCATTACTCACAATATGTTATGTACAACAAGCATGGCCTTTTGTCACTTCCCCTTACAATTCATACTGTGAAACTAGTGACTTCCACTCAACAAAATATATGGCAAATCCTATGACTTTCTGGTTCCTCAGTGGTAATGAAAGGTCCTCCAATAAGTATTAATAATTAATATATCCCATGTACTGCAGTCGTTGGGGAGCCTAATGTACCCATACAGGAATGCTTCCCCCTCATCCTCCTCTCCTAAGACAAAGGATGCAAAGGACCTAGTTGAAGTTCAGCACCCCTGAAGTTCAGCTGAAGGACCCTAACTCACTAAAGTTCTCTGGGCAAACTGGGGGATTTGCCCACCCTCTATGGCCCCATATAAAGGGGGGGGTCTCTAACTGTCCCCAGGGTGCACATGCCATCTTAGCACTGCCCAGCACTTTCCTTCCAATAAACCTGACCTAGACTTCTCTGCTCCCTTGTGATCTCATCTCTGGGCGCTGCCACTTGCACTTTTCAGCAATAATTAATTAACACTTTTAAACTTCATTCAAGGCTATGGCTATTCTCCTTTCCTAACTGAAGCCTGCTGCTATTTCTTCTGTCTTGAGCATCCATGCCTCTTCTCAGGGCTGCAGGGAGCTGGGGAGCATGGAAGAAGGCAAGGAAGTGTTCATGGACTGACACTGTCCACTCGAGCTCATGTCCACTTTCTGCTCCCAGCCAGCATTTAAGTCGACTCCTTCTTTCACAGCTTTCATAGTTTCTTCGGAGGACCATTTTCCCCATTTCAAGTGAAATTTGACCTGCGTTCCCTTGATTCTGCAGACATGCTGTCCTTGGGAGTGGTGCCGTTTCTGTTGGCTTCTTCCTCTCTATACTGCACCCCACTAACATACACACAGGCTCCCTATTTTCTGCACTTCTTCGTTGGGCCTCTGAGGCAAGATGTAACACGTCTGCAGGAAACAAACAGTCTTCCATCCTGCACCCTGACAGACTGGGGTGCAGGCCTGGCCCCAGGAACAGCCACTTGTCTTGTGCTCTGCTGTCAGCCCAGACTGATATGTGGTGCTGGCTCCCCAGTGGCCCAGCTGAGAAATTTACATAAAAGTTGGCCCTATAGCAGAGTGCCTGACAGGCCTCTGGCAGCGGATAATGGGAAGCACCCCACAGGAGCCACACCACAACACAGGGGACCATCTCCAGATGGGCTCTGGACTATCACACCCCCACAGGCTTTGAGGACAGATTTCCCCTGCTTATTCTATCCTATGACTTTTCCGTCTGGGTCTCTAATGTTCTTTTAAGCCACTACACTTGCCTCAGCAATGAGCCTCATCTGTCCAGATCTAGTCCTGGTAAATGCCATCTGGTCCATGTCCTCTCCACTTAATCATGTTTGTTCTCTAGTTTTATCTGATTACCACATAATTTACTTCGGCCTTTCTCTGTAATGATTCTGGTTATCTAGCCTGGCTAAGTGGCCTTAACTTGCCCCAAGTGAATTGCCTTGCTAATGTGACCTGGCCACAGGGCCCTTCTATTTCTGTAGAATTGCCCCAAGCCCAGGTGTGGAAATATACAGGCCTTACCCACTGAAGAAGCTGCTGCCTTTTTTTTTTTTTTTAAAGCTTCTTTCTTGATGTTAGTAGGTGACAGGCTTTCTCCCTATTCTGTATCCCTGTACTTCTTACTCTCAGCTTCATAGGTAGTTCTGGGATCATTCTTCTACTTCCTCCCATCACTTTTACCCTTAGGGCTCACACTTGCTTGGGCTGACAGCAGAGAGTAATGAATGATTCAGGGAGTAACGGCTTTTTTCTTCCACCAATGTATACCCTATAAAGATTATTTTATTGAACTTGAACGATCTTTGTTGCAACTGACCTGACATTTTCTCTGCATTCTCTTTAACTTTACTGATGTCATTTTGTAAGGAGGTAATGAGCTTGGCATGTTGTATACTCCCTACATTCTTGTACTCTTCCCAATATTCCTTCTCGCTGAGTTTCTCAAGAAATAGCTTCTCAGCATTGTTAATTTGTAAACGCATTTCTGTAGGGAAGAAAATTAAGACATCATGTCATTTCTATTATCCCTGTAACCATAATATGTTGCAATCTGGGATTATAAAGTTAAGATCTGATATTAAAATATTGCTAATTCAAAAATACTATTTCATATCTATAATTTATGAAAATCCAAACTAGTCAAACTATTGTTTATCCATTCCTCATGATTCAAAATCTAAATAAAATTAAACTGCCAAATTATAAAGTAGATGTGTGGTTTGATTGAAAGATATAATAGACAATTAACCCTAGGAAGCCAAGAGTTTAAATTACTCCTGTGATAACTTAGTAAGGGTCCTTTTTTGTATGACATACTATACTATACATGTATTCTTTATTAGTAAATAGACATTTTTTTGGCCATTATACCTCTGGGAAAAAGTGATTTCGACTTGCGTCCTTCCCAGGTCCTTGGCAACCAATTTTGATTCGTCATCTGAAGTTCATTTATTTGGCTCCCCTTGTGTGAAATGATAACATTATGATAGTTATAATAACATGTCTTCTCCCACCTTCCACTTAGTAAAATTTCAGAGAGAAAGATAAGTTCCCCAGTTAAATATGTTCCAATATTGAGCTATCTCAAGCATATAAACTTTGTCTTTCCTGGTTCACTTGCTAAACATGATATTCTTCTATTCAAATTGTAGGCTTGAGTATCACGTTGCTGGATATTTTGGAAATGAAGCGTTTCAAAGAGCCAAACATGATGCACTTAATGGCTTTGGCTCACTACCATACATTACTTTGTTTGAGAGCTCCTTGAGGGTAAGACCATACCTTATTCATCTCTGCAAATCCAGCACTTGGCAGAGAGCCTGGCAGTAGTGTTCAATAAATGTCTATTGAACGACTGAAGCATTCTGATCAGGCCAGAGGGATGTGCTGCAGTCCAGGGATGCGGAGGGACTCGGGCCATATCTTCTTCCAAAAATGGACATGATACGTATTTTTAATTCTCTTAACAAAGTGTGCTTGTTATTGTCATTAGACAATTATTAACACTACTATAATCCAGTTATGCAGCTACCCTTTCACTTGGGCAGATTACTACTGTCTCAGCCTGTGCCACATTCAGTCTTTGAGGGGAGGGTTGTTAGAAGTCCTGGAAGGTTTTGAAAGAGAGATGAAATTTTCTTAGAACCCCTTTCCCTTCCTTCTTAGTCTCAATCTCTCTCTCTCCCCCTACATACACCACACCACACACACACATACACACACACATACACAGATTAAAAAATATAAGCTGAGGCTTGGTGCCTGTAGCTCAGCAGCTAGGAAGCCAGCCACATACATCGGAGCTGGCTGGTTCAAATCCAGGCCAGGCTGGCCGAACAACAATGACAACTACAACCAAAAAAGAATAGCCAGGCATTGTGTCGGGCACCTGTAGACCCAGCTACTTGGGAGGGTGAGGCAAGAGAATCACTTAAGCCCAAGAATTTGAGGTTGCTGTGAGCTGTGACACCACAGCACCCTACTGAGAGAAACATAGTGATACTCCGTCTGAAAAAAAAAAAAAAAAAAAATATATATATATATATATACATATACATATACACATACACATACACATATACATATACATATACATATACATATACATATATATATGCTGAGATTTGACAGCATATGAGGCCTGCACCCTGTCCTTCCTGTGATTTGGTTACATGAAAAACTTAACATCTCCTTTATGCTTCGGCTAGTTTGAGCTGGATTTTTATCCTTACAACTGAAAGAAACCTAACTAAACATTGGAAGAAAAGATTTGTAGCAGTATTTCTCAAACCTTACTGTGCATCGGAGTCACCTGAGATCTTGTCAAAATGCTGATTCTGATTCAATAGGCCTGATTATGGCCTGAGAGTCTGACTGTAACAAGCTCTCAGGTGAGACATCTGCTACTGCTTCAGACCAACATGAGTTGCACGACTAGCTGGTACAGAACAAAACTACTTCCAAAATTCTTACTGACATTTCTGTTCTCCCACTTTTCCTTTCTTCCTTGGTGTCCATGGCTTCTTTCTTCCTTGCACGACCGTGCAAGCCCAGCCCTCCGCTACTGTGCTCCACTCGGCCTCCGTCCTGCTCAACACACTCAGCCCAAACCATAAACAGGCGACCTTAACTACTGGGGCCCATTCCACTAGAAGGCAGTTTAGCCAGCTTACATGAGCGTCCTTCGGAGGTCTCACTCCCATCTCTAGAGGCTCATTAAAATACTCCTTCTAAACATAAGCAGGACTTTCTCAGAAACGAGTCTTGAAAAACACACTATTTGTCACCTCGTGACATCAGTATTGACCATGAAGAGATTTGGGTGGGAGGAGGTTTATGGGAACAGCTTTGGAGACCTTTAAAAATGAAGCTGTTCTATTGATGTTTGGGCTTGGACACTATTCACTAGAAACAACAAATATTTATTGAGAGGGATGCCTGCTTCATGCACAGTGCTTGGTTAAGCAGGCACTCTGAAATACTTGAAGAAACCCAGGAGAATCTAGTCCCTCATTTTACCTCCTCGCTCTGACACTGATTTTTGATAGTGCTCAAATTTCTTCCCCATGTTTTCCAGCTTCCTAGCAGAGATGGTATTTATAGAGGTTCTAGAAAAAGTAGCTTTATAAATCTTAGCAGCAGGTTTAAGATGAAGAGATAGGAATAAAATATGCATGTATCAAAACTGCATAAGACTCACCCTGAGTATTTGATTTGCATCGTATGGTATTTTCTGGATTCACTAGAGTACGTTCTGGGTCTTTCATTACCCACTCCTGGCATCATTTTTATCCATGTCCTCAAAATGTCCCCTTTCCCAATTCTAATTCCTACTTTCTCCATCTAAATGGGGTGCCTAGCCCCCTTAGAGATATTGGGGGAAAATGTTTCATTGTTATATTCATCTTATTATTCTAAAATCTAAACTGAGGTTGAAGCCATTGAAGCCATGAAACAATATAATTTCACAAAAGAAAGAACCTAGCCCCTGCTGTGATGAGAAGCTGGGGCGGCCCCCGCTGTGAGGAGAAGCAGTGGGATGACCCCCCACTGTGAGGAGAAGCTGGGGCAGCCCCCACTGTGAGGAGAAGCTCGGGGCAGCCCCCACTGTGAGGAGAAGCTGGGGCGGCCCCCACTGTGAGGAGAAGCTGGGGTGGCACTCAACAGCAATTTCATCTGCTTTGTTTGAGGTGGCAATGATGACATCTGAAATATGTTCACAGCATTTTGAACATATTGGAAGACAAAAAACTTTAATATATTCAAAAAATAACTTGATACAACTTTCTCATAATTTTCTAGGTTCCTGAATCACCTTTCAAGTTTTTTTCCTGGTCTCTTTCAAATTTCCATTTTTCCTTCATTGCTTCTTCAACGTCCTCTCTGGTTATCTCTGGAGACCCATCAGAACTCGCTTCACTCAGTTCTTGTAGTAGGTTCTGGAGATGCCGTTTCTGTTCATCTTTTAGGCGGCTATTCTGTCATGAAATTGGACAATAGTTAATATCTGATAAACTATTTACATTATTTTTCCTCAAAATGGAGTCAGACACTGAGGTCTGAAAAGTGAGAAAGAAACATTTCATAAAGAGATGTTTTATACAACATCTCTAAGAACTTTTGAATCCTGGAAGACACAACATAAAATTTAAATCACCAACATGGATAGAATTTTACATTTTAAAAATTGCATTATTAATCTGTCAGTCTGTCACCCTGTCTCAGAATCAATGAAATGAAGGTCAAACCTTGGAGGTCAATGTTTTCAATCTCCCACTAACATTCTTTGCTAAAATTTACATCCATTTAGTCATCTATCATGTGCCAAGTGGTGTTCTGGGCATTGGGACTGTTTAATGAACAAAATGGAAAAATATTACTGCTTTATGGAACTTACATTATTCTTTGTTTTTCTCATAAATAACCCTAATTCTATTCTTTTGTGGTGATGGTTACTTCACCAAAATTTCACACTTGAAATGTGGACTAGGCTCCTCTTGTAGATATCCCACCTGTGTTTCTAAGCTCATTTATTCAACTTAGAATTACTCTTGCCCTTGCAATCTTTATTGTGTATATACAGGTAAATAAGAACTGAGGTTAGCTGGATGTGGTATTGTGTGCCTGTAGAGGCAGGAGGATCACCTGAGCCCAGGGGTTTGAAGTTGCAGGGAGCTATGATAACACCATTGCACCCTAGCCAGAGCAACAGACAAAGACCTTGTCAACCCCCATCCCCCAAAAAAGAACTGAGAGAATTTACCACAAACAAACCTCCTCTAAGGACAATGAGTCCTTCATGATGAAGTGAAGGACACTAGACAGTAATTTGAAAGTATAAGAAAAATAACAACACAAATAAAGGTAAATATGTATGAAATATGAAAGATAGAATAAGGCTGGGCATGGTGGCTCACACCTGTAATCCTAGCACTTTGGGAGGCTGAGGCAGATGGATTGCTTGAGCTCAGGAGTTTGAGACCATCCTGAGCAAGAGAGAGACCTTGTCTCTACTAAAAATAGAAAAAAATAGCCCATCATGGTAGGAGGCTCCTGTACTCCCAACTACTTGGGAGGCTGAGGTAGGAGGATTGCTTGAGCCCAGGAGACTGAGTGATGATGTCCCTGCACTCTAGCCAGGGTGACAGAGACTCTGTTAAAAAAAAAAAAAAAAGACAGAATAAATGTATTTTTTGTTATTCCTTTTCCCCCTCTCTGATTTAAAAGACAATGGCATAAAGCAATAATTATGAATTTGTTTATGAGCACACAATGTATAAAGATGTATTTTGCATACACACAAAATGAGGGTAAGAAATAAAGTTTTTGTATGTTATTAAAATTAAGTTGGCATTAATCTGAACTACATTGTTATAAATGAAGATGTTAACTAGAATCTTCAGGGAAGCCAGAAAGATAATAACTCAAAATATAATAAGAGAAACAATAGAGCATAAAAATGGTATACTAGACAATATTTAACACAAATGGAGACAGTGACGAGAGAGTAACAAAAAGAACATAAGACGTGGAAAACAAATAGCAAAATGTTAGAGTCAATCTTCCTTATCAGAAATACATTAAATGAAAAGGGATTAATTTTATTAATGGTTAAGTGATAATTCAAAGGCAGAGCTTGGAAGAATACACAAAATAAGAACAAACTACATGGTTTCTATAAGAAACATAGGAACGGAGAGAGCAAGATGGCGGCCAAGTAACAGCTTCCTTGCATCTGGGCACCATGAATCTGGGGAGATAAGACTCCAGGCATCTCTGGCTGCTGGGATCTGCCTGTAATCATCTCTGTAAGGATACAGGGAGTTAGCAAGAGACTTCTGGACCCCAAGAGGAGGACAAAAACAGTGGAAAACAGGTAAGTGGTCACGTGTGTTCAATCGGTCTAATCCCGCCAGCAACTGTAAGTACAGTAGCAGCGAGACTGCAAACCGGAAAGGCCTTACCTGTGAACTGTTTTGGTGTTTTGGACTTGGCACTCAGTTGAACTGCCTTGAGGAGAGCTTGAGCAGGAGTGTGGAGAACTTTGGGCATTGTCTAGGGCCCCAGTCTGAGCCGCTGAGCCGGACATGGAGCTAATAGTGTTTGGCTGTGAGCCACAGGGAGCCATTGGGAGAGAACTGCCCCAGCAAGGTCCTCCCTCAGGGTCGCAGAGCAAGGATCAGGCGGAGCTAGTAACCTAGTGACTGAGCAGCCTAAAGGCAGGGACTGAGCCGCCTTACAGCCCTAACCCTCAGGGGCAGAGTGAGACTGGTTTTGGCACACTGGGTAAGTGGATAGCCACTTCAGCAGTGACTCCAGCAATAAGCACTTTCCTGGGAAAGCTTCTGCTTAGCAAGTTTAGAAGCTCAAAGTGCCTTTTAAGAAGGCTGAAGAGAGACTTAGGGTGTCTACCCTGTGGGGTTTGAGAAATCAGCAGAGGCCTCCAGTCATATCAGCATTGTGATTAACATCTCATACCCCAGAAGACCACCTGTTGCCCAGATAATATTCAATAAGATATATATATACTGCTTTGGTTTTGGTTGTTTTATTTTTTATTTATTTATTTATTTTTTTGGTTATTCTTTGTTTATTTTAATGTTGTTGTTTTGTTTTTTAATTTCAAGCTTTTCTGTACAGATTTTTTTTCTTTCTGAATTTTTCTAGTTTAATTGCAATTTCCCATTGCTACCTTTTTCAATAACTAGAACCTCATTTTTGATACTGTTTCTATCCCTATTATTGGGGTTTTCACCCAATTTTATCCATAAAGTTTTCTGTTTGCTTGTTTTGGTTTGATTTATAGCATTTTTGTCTTTCCTCTCTACTTGGTGGAGGTGAGGTACTGTGTCTGATCAGGTTAGCAAAGACCTGCTGACTTCAAGGGAACCACAAACCGGGCACCCCCAGAGCTTGGGATTTTTTTAAGGTTGTGTCAAAGTACCCTACTGCACACCTATATTGCTCTGTCTCCCTCTTTCTGTGCCTCTCTTCTTTTTGTCCGTATTCCTTTTACCCACCCCTCTCCTTTATTTTCTTTTCATTCTTCCCTTCTTTTTTTCATCCCTTCTTGCTCTTCAACCTTCTCATCCTTCTGGTCCTGTACGAAAAGGACTCATCAAAACCTTAGTCCACAGGCACAGGAATTTAAGAGCAAGAGGAAGTGAAAGGAAAATTAAGGCAAGGAAACAGATAAAAGAAATCACTCATGAGGAAGAATCAGCAGAAAACTTCAGGCAATATGAAGAACCAGTCCAGAGCAACCCCTTCAAGGACCATGAGGTAGCTACTGCAGAGGATTCCACCTATAAAGAAATGTTAGGAATGACAGAAAGGGAATTTAGAACAAACATGATGAAAACAATGAAGGAAATGATGGAAACAATGAAGGAAACTGCTAATAAAGTGGAAAATAACCAAAAGGAAATCCAAAAACAGAATCAGATAAGAGATGAATGATATGAAGAATACAGAAAGGATATAGCAGAGCTGAAGGAACTGAAACAGTCAATTAGGGAATATAAAGATGCAATGGAAAGTATCAGCAACAGGTTAGACCATGCAGAAGAAAGAATTTCAGAGGTAGAAGACAAAGTTCTTGAGATAACTCAGATAGTAAAAGAGGCAGAAAAGAAGAGAGAGAAAGCAGAACATTCACTGTCA
>CAUYPK010006771.1:0-10174 GCA_963574355.1 Loris lydekkerianus
ATTATAGACCAATATCACTAATGAATATAGATGCAAAAATATTCAACAAGATCCTAACAAACAGAATCCAGCAACACATCAAACAAATTATACATCATGACCAAGTCAGTTTTATCCCAGGGTCTCAAGGCTGGTTCAATATCCATAAATCTATCAATATAATTCAGCACATAAACAAATTAAAAAACAAAAACCATATGATTCTCTCAATCGATGCAGAAAAAGCTTTTGATAATATCTAACATCCCATTATGATCAGAACACTTAAGAAAATTGGTACAGAAGGGACATTTCTTAAAGTGATAGAGGCCATCTACAGCAAACCCACATCCAATATCGTAATGAATGGGGTTAAATTGAAATCATTTCCACTCAGATCAGGAACCAGACAAGGCTGCCCATTGTCTCCAATGTTTAATATAGTAATGTAAGTTTTAGCCATTGCAATTAGAGAAGAAAAGGCGACCAAGGGTATCCATATAGGGTCAGAAGAGGTCAAACTTTCCCTCTTTGTAGATGATATGATTGTACATCTGGAAAACACGAGAGATTCTACTACAAAACTTTTAGAAGTGATCAAGGAATACAGTAGCGTCTCAGGTTACAAAATCAACATTCATAAATCAGTAGCCTTTATATATACCAACAATAGTCAAGTTGAAAAAAGAGTTAAGGACTCTATCCCATTTACAGTAGTGCCAAAGAAGATGAAATATTTGGGAGTTTATCTAACAAAGGATGTGAAAGATCTCCTTAAAGAGAACTATGAAACTCTTAGAAAAGAGATAGCTGAAAATGTTAACAAATGGAAAAACATACCATGCTCATGACTGGGAAGAATCAACATTGTTAAAATGTCCATACTGCCCAAAGCAATATATAAAACAATCCCTATTAAGGTTCCACTGTCATACTTTAAAGATCTTGAAAAAACAATACTTCATTTTATGTGGAATCATAAAAACCTCGAATAGCCAAGACATTACTCAGAAATAAAAATAAAGCAGGAGGAATCACACTACCAGACCTCAGACTATACTACAAATTGATAGTGATCAAAACAGCATGGTACTGGCACAAAAACAGAGAAGTAGATATCTGGAACAGAATAGAGAACCAAGAAATGAATCCAGCTACTTACTGTTATTTATTATTTGACAAGCCAATTAAAAACATTCAGTGGGGAAAAGATTCCCTATTTAACAAATGGTGCTGGGTGAATTGGTTGGAAACCTGCAGAAGTCTGAAACTGGACCCACACCTTTCACCATTAACTAAGATAGAAAGATTTAAACTTAAGACATGAAGCTATAAAAATAGTATAAGAGAGTGCAAGGAAAACCCTTGAAGAAATTGGTCTGGGCGAGTATTTTATGAGGAGGACCCCCTTGGCAATTGAAGAAGCTTCAAAAATACACTACTGGGACTTGATCAAACTAAAAAGCTTCTGCACACCCAAGAACATAGTAAGTAAAGCAAGCAATCAGCCCTCAGAATGGGAGAAGATATTTGCAGGTTATGCCTCTGACAAAGGTTTAATAACCAGAATCCACAAAGAACTCAACCGCATTAGCAAGAAAAGAACAAGGGATCCCATCACAGGCTGGGCAAGGGATTTGAAGAGAAATTTGTCTGAAGAAGACAGGCATGGGGCCTTCAGACATATGAAAAAATGCTCATTATCTTTCATCATCAGAGAAATGCAAATCAAAACTTCTTTGAGATATCATCTAACTCCAGTAAGATTAGCCTATATCACAAAATCCCAAGAACAGAAATGTTGGCATGGATGTGGAGAAAAGCGAACACTTCTACACTGCTGGTGGGAATGCAAATTAATACATTCCTTTTGGAAAGATGTATGGAGAATGCTTAGAGATCTAAAAATAGATCTGCCATTCAGTCCTATAATTCCTCTATTAGGTATATGCCCAGAAGACCAAAAATCACATCATAACAAAGGTATTTGTACCAGAATGTTTATTGCAGTCCTATTCATAATTGCTAAATCATGGAAAAAGCCTAAGTGCACATCGATCCACGAATGGATTAATAAATTGTGGTATATGTACACCATGGAATATTATGCAGCCTTAAGGAAAGATGGAGACTTTACCTCTTTCATGTTTACATGGATGGAGCTGGAACATATTTTTCTTAGTAAGGTATCTCAGGAATGGAAGAAAAAGTATCCAATGTACTCAGTATGAAACTAATTTATGGCTTTCACAGGAAAGCTTTAACCCTGTTACAACCTAAGAATAGGGGGAAGGGGGAAAAGAAGGGAAGGGAGGGGGCAAGTGGGTAGATGGAGGGGGGTTGGTGGTATTACACCTGCGGTGCATCTTACAAGGGTATATGTGAAACTTAGTAAATGTGGAATGTAAATGTCTTAGCACAATAACTAAGAAAATGCCAGGAAGGATATGTTAACCAGTGTGATGAAAATGTGTCAAACGGTCTATGAAAGTAGTGTATGGAGCCCCATGAGCACATTAATGTACACAACTATGATTGAATATTATATATATACACACACATATAAATCAAATAATCTTGCCACTTACTATCCTAAAATGCCGTAAGTCTCTTTCAATACAATACTTTTATCCTGGCCTATAATTCTGCTTTGTATCAGAACGTAGTACTATATGTGGATTCCTGGTAGATACCATGTATTTCTTTGGTAGAAGATTTCATGATTTGAGATATGTTCAGAGAATCATCAGTTGGAGTTCAGTCAATGATGTAATGCGTATTTTAAAAATGTGACAGTCTAGGCATTTAACATGGAGAAAGTTGTTGTTTCAATGTTGGCTATATTCAAATGCCTCAATACAGAGCTAGTGGCCAAACTTAAATAACAAAGAGGATTTCTCAAGTAGCCCTCAAATCTCAAGTCCTTTCCACATTGTTCTAGTGAAACTCTCCACTGCACCTATAAAAAAAGCAGCTGAGTTGAGTTTTTGTTTACTCTAGACAAAGCAAGGATGAGTAAATACTGCAGTGTAGTGAAACTAAGTACATCTTGTTTTATTTCAGTTATATAAACTTCCTGTAATTTCACAGGAATGAAAAACGATTGCAAAAGCTGAGATTTTTTAATTTTCTGAACTTTTAAAATGCCTTTATTTAGGTTTAAATGACCTTTGATAATATGCTCATGTCAGGAATTAGAATTGTGTGTATACTCTATTCCCTTCCCAAGCATACCCCAAATCCTCCTTTGATGGAAATTTAGAGAAGCCACTGTTTTAGCAGATGACTTTCTAGGCTTTTCTGTCATCTATATTTAAAAGTGGCTTCTCTTATAGTCAGAAACTGTGACTCAGAATATCAATACAATATTTTATGAACACTTATTACAATAAACAAGGGGAAAAATACAAGCACTGCATTATCCTCCAAGGATTACAGGGTATATAAATAAACAACTCTGCTTACAGAGAGAAAAATGGAAGTGCCATGTTTGGATATGAAAGGAAGAGAAGATTGCTTAATAAAATGTGATTATAAGACAGAATCACTAATTATATATTACTGAGTGAATCCAACATATCCTAACTGTGTTTATCTTTTAAAGCAGTTGTAATTAACAAGTGAAGAGTGAGAATAATGTACAACTGTCACTGTCACTATTGGAAATAGTCAAATAGCATTTTTTTTAATGAAATACTTTTCCATTATTTGTTTTGTAAAGTGGAGTAAATCATCCTGAGGCATATCAACAAATATTTTGAGCTCCTACCATGTTTCCTGTTCTTGGATATTCTATGCAATAAATAAAAGAATAAAAATATTTTTGTTGCTTTTCTGCCTTCTAGAGTTTTCTGTCTTCTCTAAGAAATGTCTATAAGCAAGATGGGGTAGCATTTTTCTGAAAAAAATTATGCCAGAATTTTCAAAATAAACTTCAAATGCTATAGCATTTTATGCTTGTTGGAAAGCATATTTGTCTCAAAATCAGGTCAAGACCATTTAAAGTCCAGAGAAAATACTTAGGTAGGAAAGATTTTATCTGTAGAGTACATCAAGATGTGCCTCTCCACTTGTCTTCAAGGAATGGTGCCAATGACACCTACAGCTGTGAACTCAGGATCCTGATAGGATCACACAGTTCCTTTCCAATATTCTGTGTAAAAAGTATCTTTAAGGTCATATGGAAGATGCATGGAATGACCTGATGAAAAAAATTACATGGCGGTGCCTGTGGCTGAGTGAGTAGGGTGCTGACCCCATATACCGAGGGTGGAGGGTTCAAACCCAGCCCTGGCCAAACTGCAAAAACAAAAAAAATAGGCAGGCATTGTGGTGGGCACCTGTAGTCCCAGCTACTGGAGAGGCTGAGGCAAGAGAATTGCCTAAGCCCATGAGTTGGAGGTTGCTGTGAGCTGTGTGACACCATGGCACTCTACTGAGGGTGAAAAAGTGAAACTCTGTCTCTACAAAAAAAAAAAAAAAAAGAAAGAAAAAAATTATAGATTTTTTTTTTTATTTTCAGAGCATTTTAAAAAAGAATATCAGTTGAAAATTCTTTCCAGCCTTTCTATAGTAATTTTGCTTACTGTATCTAACTTTGATGGGAAGCCAACACATGGTATGAGTGAAAACTTGAACTAAGTTACATTATCTTTCTTGAACTCAAAGTCCCTCATTCAAAAACAAAAGGAATTTATACTAGATAATAGGTAAATGCCTTCCTAATAAAAGTATTTTTTTTAAATCTTGTATGTTTAGGACATTCTTTAAATGTCTCAATTTTTTAAATCCTTTTTAAATCTGTTCATGTATTTTATGGTTATGTGTATTCTCATCATCTGTTTGTCTTTTGTATGTTAAATTTTGAAAGACCTTGAAGGTACAAAATGTGATAATAAACCAACCATTCAACAGTCAATATAATTCAAAGACATAAATACAAATTTGAAATGTAAAAGGACTTTATGATTTATTTAAAAATGGATAACATAGAATCTATCATCTCTCCATCTTCATATATCTTATGACTCTTGATTGGCTATCTAAGGAAATAAGCATTATAAAAAATATGAAGGAATTTCTTATTAAATTATTGACTCCCTAACCCCAAACTGGCCATCTATTTTCCATTTACTTATCCTCCTAAAGTTTTCTTCCTATTTAATGGCATCATGACCTATCAGTCTTCCAAACTAGAAATCTCTGGTTTACTTTGTCCTCTCTTGTTCAATGTTATCAAGTCCTATGGATTTCAGATCAACTCTTTATTATTAGTCAAACCTCTAGAACTCATAGGCAGGTACCATTGCTAAGTAGTTCTAGACAGTATATTGCTTTATTTCTCAGTGTCTTGGTTTCCTCACCTATAGAGCAAAAATGATAGTAGAGTTTATGATGAAGGTAAAGTAAGATAATGTAATAGGCTTAGAATTGTGCCTATCGTGTTAAAATGAATTATACCTATGCTTATATTATCTCAATTTGCTGGACTATTTAAAGTATATTGCTTTATAATTGTCTTGGCATTGGTGTTTGAGTTGCAACTTGTTTTCCTGAGTAAAACCAGGATTATCTTTGTAAAAACAGGTTGTAATCATGCTTGCTACTGTGTGATTTAAAAGTCTTTTGTGGTTTCCATTACATGTATAATGAAGTCTGAACAAAGTGAGCCCAATAACAAAGCTGATTGAAATGATTGCTCCAGTCTGATTTCCACATATTAGTCAACTTTGCTCTGTCAGGGGCCTCACTCTATGCCATGACTACACTGAGTTCTCGCCTACTCCCTTGCTTCTGGGTGTTTGCCAAGTCTTCATTCTTCTTGTAATATCTACCTGCCTCCTTTGTACCACTAGTGGATGTGAACTCATCTTTCTGCCCTTCATTTTGAACCCCCTCCTGTCTTCCAAGTGTAGGCAATTTTTCAAGAGTATTAGAGTTCACATAGCATTTTGTGTATGTTTCTATTTTGGCATTGAACAACTGAAATTTTTGGTTGTCTATTTTGTACTCCTGCATAAATACTTTGAAAACAATGACCTTGGCTGGGAGCAGGGTAGGGGCTGAAGGGTGGATCTAGGCTGAGCACTGTTGCAGATATTTTTCCTTATGTTATCCCATTTAATCCTCACAATGAGGCTATGAAGATTAATGAGCTCAAGGTAACTTTAGGAGGTTAAGTTACTTTTCACAGAAAGTATAAAAATGCAAGCTTGCTCTCAACTGGGTAATTGTTCTTTCAGAATCACTGAATGTAGTGCATGGACGAATAGGAGTGTCTTCTAGATGATTCACAAACTGTCTCCATTGAGAACTGGCCATGTTGTGCTGCTGCTGAAAATATTTATTTAGAGTAACCCCTCTACACAGAACAGCACTTCCAGCACTCATACTCATAGCCCCAAAGTTGCATACATCTGTCTTTGGTACACAGCCCTTTGGCATTAAGCAGAGAAACAGTACTTTTGTTTGTCTTCCATCTATTGGGATTCTTGGAAGGTTTTTATTTCTTGAACAATCTATGCCGTTTAAAATGTTTAAAATTTACTGATGTACAGACCTTATCATTATTCCAAAATCAGATTTTACCCAAAGCCACCTACAAATAAGAAGTAGCTCAGTTTTTAATTTAGTTTAAATTTAGGAGAGAAACTATGCCAAACCTTTGTGAAAATCAGCAGGGTAAGTCAAGGGAGAAGGGAGAATTTTTCCGACTTAGAACTTTACCTTTGGAAGCCTTGAAACTTCAAAAAGAGGGTAGCTGCAGGGCAGAGGGAAACTGACCACCAGATCACAAAGTAGAAAAGGGAGAACAGGACATTCACTCGCCCAGACACAGATTTTGATCTCTGGGGAAATCTCAGCATAAACCCAGGGGCTTGCCCGCAAGGCGGACTGTAACTGAATGCACACAGTGCGCAGCTTTCCTAGAGCACAAGGCCAGCTCTCTGGATCTATTTTCATGGTTTCTGTTGTCTTTGTTATGGAAAGTCTTTCTCTTTAATAAATCTGATACTGTTGCATGGGCGTGCGATCTCATATCTCCCATCCGAGGTTAGCTCAGGCAAAGATTTATTCCTGTCCATGTGGTCTTGCCGCCCTGCAGGCAGTGTCAGTGGGAAAGGTCACCAGCTGATTTCTCTGCGAAGTGGTTAGTTCTTCAGGCCACATCCGCTGCTGGCGCACTGAAATCTGTTCAGTCCCTCCTCAGGGACACAGGCATTAAAGTTAAATGTTACAGATGTGAACGGATGGCGGCAAGCATGTTGGGCTTGCAAAAGAGCTCTGACTGGGGAAGAAAATGTTGCCTACGGTGATAGAATTTATTTTATGAATGAAAGGAGGTTTTAAGGACAAAAGAAAAGGGAATTATGAGTTGAAACGCCATTGCCTCTATAATTTGACCCATCCTACCTGTCCAAGTTTACTTTTCCTATTGGAGATCTTTATCTCTGATCTTTGCCCTGAGACCTGTACACATTTCATTCCCCGGCCTACTTTCTAACCATAGGCTAAAGACTCGGTGGATATTTATAACTCGATTTGGCAGGCAGTTCTTTGTTGCTGTTTTATTTTTGCTTTCAAAGTCAAGGCTACTGATGTTTTCTCATTTTAAATGTCTGCTTTCTACAGATCTTCCCTTTATTATTAAAGTTGTTATTACTTTTTTAGTGTGAAGATTTATACAGTCACATGGCCTAGGAGAGATAGAACTACTCAGACCATGAGATTCATATCTTGGGACCCGTTGAGATCCCAGATTGCAAATACATGCAACTGGTTGTTTGTCCCAGAGAACTGACAGTTCATACAATCTTTGTCAGAACTGTGAGAAACCATTGATATCATCTTTTCTGTCTGGGTGATTAATGAGCAAACTTTTCCATATCTGAAAGAAGATTATCTGATCTTTATAAATGGCATATGGATTTGTACTGATTTTCTAATAATAAAGATGGCTAAAACTCAGAAAGCCATAGTCCGTCACCCAGCTTTTCTTGCAATCAATACCTTAAATTTGTAAAATGAATACTTGTAATTTTCAAAATGAGGGCAAAAGTGGAAAGAGGCACAGTCATGAATCTGAATTACACTTCCTTGAAGTTCCAACAATAGATAGAGAATGTCCCCATAGCTTAATTGCAAATATTAATGAGTTCAGGGAGCATGTGGCTTGGACATAGCCAGGATTTTGGTGTTCCCATTCCCAGCCAGTCTCCTGTTCTTGAAAGGAAGGCATGGGAACAAAGCTTGGGCTCAGTTCAAAAAAGCTGGGGTCTATTTAGGACTTCACAGTAAACATATATGCTCAAAGTAAGGGTACAGAGACACCATTGTTGAAGTGTCTCTGTAGGAAGGACATGCATCAGGTTAGGAATGCCTGCATGCTCTTGCCATGTGGTACAGCACAGTCCTGGAGAATACATGTCACAGTAATCAATATTCACTTTTTGACTTTGGTTAACTCAATATTTCCCCAATTCATTTTTTAAAAAAATCAATTATTGATTTGTATTTATTTATTTATTCCCAAATTCATTTTGAATCATGGATCCTCTGTGTGTGTATTAGATATTTCTATTAAATACCTACAGAATTAACATGCAACTAAAAATACTTTGAAAATGCAAATCTAGATGTCCCATGTTTCAATGGCCTTGTGGTTTGGACTCAAAGTTAGTTCTATTTCCTGAAGAAGCTGAATGGCGTCAGCTCTGAGAATTATAATTCTCAAGGTGAAAGGGCTGAGCAGACTGTGACGTGATTTGAGGAAAGACACACATGCAGGAATGAGTATAATGTTTCAGCTTATAGGTGAGAAGATATAACTAGGGGAGGTAAAGAGTGATGGGGAGAAGACAATGTTTTTCTATTGATGAACTGAGTGGATTGGGGTAGTAGGAAAAATGGGTCATGATTTTGAGAGCATGAAATGATAAGTATAAAATTCTATTAAAGGATAAGTTACTCATGATGTCATTTGTGATAAAATGGAAGAAGAAGTGTAGAAGTTTAGAAGCTGAATGATGTACAATGGAACAATAATGTATGGTATAATATAGACAAACTTGGGTGATGACATTGTGAATGTAACTGAGTTTAAAAAGGAGTGTTACAAGATGCAGTATCTGCCATGGCAGTTGAAAGAAAAAGAAATTGAAGATGATTTTGGAATTTAGAACCTCAGTGATGAGGTGTGTGTGGAGGGGATGTTCTCTAACAGAAATGATATTGTTACCAGGACAGTCTACCAGGCTTTGAAATACTTGGTATACATTATAAGGAATGAAAGGTGGAAGGGGACACTACTTTTTTGGGAGAAGGTTGGCAGAGATAAATAAGAATGCGAATAGACAAAATCAGACTCATGCACATAAATAAATGTGTACAACATCTACATAAATGCTGCATATAAATGATGTTATGTATTAATTAAGATTATCAAAGTGTTTTTTTTCTTTTTTCTATTGCAAATTGTCTGTGTTGGCTGTATGTCTGTGCCATTGAATGAAAATTATAGCTACATTCCCCTCCCTCCCTCCTTTCCTTTCTTCCTTCCTTCTTTCCTTTTTAAGTAAAATTTTTCTTTTTTTACTTCTCATTATAGACAAAAGAAGAAATTTTGGAATGGTTTTCAGATATATCCTTGTACTTTTCTGGAGGTATGTCTTCAAAACATGTTAAAGGGATATACCAGATCTGATATCTGGAAACAATTAATGAGTTTTGAAGTATTTACATCCTACCTATGTAATTAATAAACTGACAAATTTTGAAATTAAAGAATTAGATTTCTCCAAATCTAATTTAAACATTGATTGAAATCTAAATTATTTCATAATTGAATACATCAGTTCATTTTAAATGCTTTAAGGCACTTAAAAGATTATAAAAACTGGGAATTAAAGATGGTGGCCAAGTAACAGCTTCCCTGTAACTGGGCATGGCGAGTCTGGAGAGACAAGACTCCAGGCATCTCTGGCTGGTAGGATCTGCCTGTGATCATCTCTTTGAGGATACAGGGAGCCAGCAAGAGACTTATGGACCCCAGGAAGAGGACAAAAACAGTGGAAAACTGGCAAGTGGCTGCGTGTGTTCAATCGACCTAATCACGCCGGCAACCGTGAGTACAAGAAGCAGTGAGACTGCAAACTGGAAAGGCCTAACCTGTGAACTTTTTTGGTGTTCTTGGACA
>CAUYPK010006772.1:0-18512 GCA_963574355.1 Loris lydekkerianus
AAAAGCCGAGGTGGAAAATGCAGCAGCCACTGGTAAATTTCAAAAATAAAAATATAATATATACCCAAAACAATTACAATAATTGAGGAATCAGTAGGTTAAATGCTTTTCAATATTTATTGCTAAAGAAAAACTGTAAACTAGCAAAAACAACTTTAAAACTTTAAATAAAGTGCAGAAAACATGTAGTGGCTGTGTAAGAGGAAGTGTTTGTGTAACTACGGTAACAGTTTTTTTATCACGGTAAACTTAATTTTTTTTATACTTTTAAATACATGATTACATTTATAATGCATGATTGATATACTGTATACCATTAACATACCACATTAACCCATAGTATTCAATGGCAACTTTAATAAAGTGAATAAACCATTTAAGACAGTAAAGCATTGTAAACAAATGGTTAAAAATCCTGACTCCTTATACTCCAAAACCCCTGATTATAAGGATTCAGGATTTATAAACATTTATTTACAAGACTTTACTGCCTTAAATGGGGTTTTCACTTAATTAAATGTACCATTAAATATTGTGGGTTAAATAGTTCAGTGGAATACAGTTCAGTTCAGTCACCTACCTCTTCAGCTCAGCTGCGACTTGTGGACTGAGCTGAAGTACCGCCCCCTCAAGCAGAGGGCAGAAGATGACTGGAGACTACGTGCATTTGATTAGGTGCCCACACACCGAATCAAATAACCTGTATGACCCGAGTATAAGCAGAGTTCGGGTTTTTCGGCACAAATTTTGTGCCAAAAAAACTCGGTTTATACTTGAGTATATACGGTATTTCAATGTTAAGCACATGTAAGAAAAATATATTGACAGAAACATATACAATAATGTTTGAACATGTATCTAGGTACCCTGGTCTAGCCACTTTGACACATAAGTTTAACCACTACAGCCATAAAACAAGTTAAACATTAAAAATGATAGTTATCTTCTATAATATTTTAGTGTACTCTCTAAGCAAAATGAAAAACAAATGAAATCATAAATTAGTAACAAAAATATCTAAAAATACACAATATTTAATAAGAACACATTTCTTAATAACTAATGGCTAAAAAGGCAAAAAAGTAAATTATTTCAAAGTAAATAAAAATAAAATATGTGAAATATAAAAAATTTTGTTACATGTTTGATGCAGTGATAAGAAGGAAATTTCTAACAATATTTGTATTAGAAAACATGAAAGTTTTAAAATCAAGGATGTAAGTACACATCTAAAGAAGATAGACAAGGTAAACAAAGAAATTCACTACAAATAAAAGGAAAGGAATTACAAAGATGAGAGTATAAATCATACATAGCTTTATTAATCATAAAGATAAGTGGGAAAATAGACAAACTACAGAAAAAAATTCAATAAAGCCAAAGCAGAATTTTAAAAATAAAAAGCATTATTAAACCTCTAGTTATGTGAACAATAGAAAAAGACGCAAATTATCCAATATCAGGCATGAAAAGGAGACACTATGATGGATTCCTAAGATATTAAAGGGTAGAAGGAATCACTATGGGCAATTTCATGCTAAAAAAAGTCAGATAAAATTTGCAAATCTCATGACCAACATAAATTACCAAAAGTGACTCAAAAAAAGAACTAAAATACCCAATAGTGTTATATTAAGTGAAAAAATAAACTTTTTTTATTTATTAAATTATTATTATTTTTTTATTATAGATAAAAATATGCACCATAGATGTGGCCTGACCCATTGCCCTCCCTCTACCCAAACCTCCCCCCCTCCCTTCCCCTTTCTTGGTCCTTTCCCCATAGTCTTGTGGTATAGTTGGGTTATAGCCTTCATGTGAAAGCTATAGTTTAGCTTCATAGTAGGGCTGAGTACATTGGATACTTTTTCTTCCATTCCTGGGATACTTTTAATTTCAACATTTCCACAAAGACCTTGCCCAAATGTCTTCACTCATTAATTCTAATTAAAGAAGAAGTATTAACCCTACATAATGTCTTTGAAAAACTAGAAGAGATTCACCAACCTATAATGAGGCTAAATGCTAGGTATGCTCCCAATGTCAGAAGTACATTGACATGAAGCCAAATATTGTTGCTGTTCTAGAGCTTAGAAAGTGATTAGATCAAAATAAACTTTTCAACAGATAGTATACTTAATATCCACTGAAAAGATACTAGAATATTAGAGATAAGAATATTAGAAAATTAGATATTAAATGTCTAATATTAAAGATATTAGATATTAAATCAAAGAATTAAGAAAGTAAAACATAGAACATACAAGTTAAAAAAATTTTTAAATGAAAGTACTATTAGTAAAGTTACAAATATCAAAGCAGTATATTTCAACAATCTTACATTCTCATTATTACCCCCTTCAGGAGCCATTTCAGATAACTTTTCCTAATGCTCTTTTCTAAAATGTCATAGATGCAGAGATATCATGTATTTATATGTGTATATCTGGTTTATATTTTGTGTGTATATGTGTGCACCTGTATATATATCTGCAGTTCAAAGAGTGTGATCTTTTTGCCTATCATAACCCAATTTTTTTTCTCCTTGGGGGAAATATAATCTCTCTGAAAAGGCTTGATCTATCATATGACAGGATTTTTAATAACTGATGATTTTAAAAATACATAATCTTCCAGCTAATGGAATATACAAATATATTCCATTTGACCGTGATGGGATATTTGACCCATTTTACTTTGAAGGGAAATATCATATAGAAATTATCATTATTTCTTGGTGAGTCCCAATGAGTCTTAGATATGAACTGCATTATAAAAACAAAAATAAATGGGACTTATGATGGCAATGTTAATTTCTTCTTCTTACCTAGAGAAGAGTCGAGAGACTTTTGTGCAACTTTTTTTTTTGAAGTCATGTGTCTTTTTTATCTTGTAACAATAAAAGTAAAATGTTGAAAATAAAAATGTCTACAAAATTGTGAAATGTCTTCAATTGATGATAAAGTCTTTAACACCAGTAAAACCTATCAAAACCAGTGGGGCCATTCACCAGGGCCTTCTTTGTCAGAGTCATCAGTATTAGTGATTAAAACTGAAAATGCTTACAGTGTTCTCTAGATCTATAAAATCAGACTCCGTGGCATTTAAAAAGAAAAAAAAAAGTTTCTCCAGGAAACTGTATGTGCTCTAGTTTCTGATATTATATCCAAATACTAAAATTAAAAAACAACAACTGCCGGTCATATCTTATTCAACATTTACTAATTCTCTAGTGAGCAATGAAAGGAAGTTTCCATGTGAACCCTAAGACTCAGTGGTTATAATCTAGGTACAGAGTGTTTTGCTTATAATCATGTTAAAGGAAGCTACTATTCAGGTCATGGCATGTGTTCACCACACCACTGCATCCTCACTGAAGCCCAACAGACACACTAAGTATTGAAGCTTAGGCTAATATTCTTAGCTATATACTACACAAAGTGTAAGCTCAGTTATTCGTATAATGATCATACACTGGACATCTAATACATGTTAATAATGATTTTGATGTACTACTAGAAGTATATCAGGATAAAGTTACTCTTAAAATACAGGTTACACAGATGTTCATGAAATTCTTGAAGAAATAGTTTTTTCAGAAATAATAACTAAAGATCGATTTTAAAATAGTATTCAAGCAGTTGGTGCAACATGGTGTAGGTATAAAATAAAGAGTGGTTCTCTTGGTTTCCTCTTTGCCCTAGATGGAGCAGAATAATTAAAATTATAGGTAAAGTTTGGGTGTCATATTATAATGCTTTTGGAAAACAAGAGAAGTCAAGAATAGGGAACTTTCTGTAGAGTAAGAAAGATATGGAGTAACATCATTTAATAGAATGGTCCTTCTCCACAATTTAGAAATTAGACTAAATTCTTCCTCTTTACAGTTGCTATTAGCAGGACTCTACCTGAACTAGTTATTTTGCTACATATACCAAAAAGTAAATGCTTTAGGAAAGAACAAAAAAAAAAAAAAACTTAAATCCTTTGGGAGCTTTTAAAATTTTGCTGGTGTCCAAGTCTAACAGTTAGGTAGGGCTATTAAATATTTAGGTTCATTTTTTTGTATTATTATATAATTCACATATAAGGTGTACCACTTAAAAGACTAATAGCTCTTGCACTCAGTGTTATGATTATAGGTACTATGATGCGACACTATAATTTTAGAACAGTTTTATATTCTTATTTTTTAGGTTAAAAAAATTCTATCTTCAATCGTTTGACAATTTTGTTTGTATTCACTGATGTGGACAAAATTTAGGCATTTTGAACTTATAAATTCTCCCCGGGTTTGCTAGGCTTTGGACAGCTGAGCCTCTTTTCCTGAGGGGCCCGAAATACACTAAATACTGAATTTGATTTAAAGCTACAGAACTTAAAATAAAGTGTGACACTTTTAGTGCCAGGGAGCTTCTCAGCATGAGCAAGGTTTAGTAACAATAACTTAGAATAGATGAACCATAACGTGTTTTAAAGTTTAGCATAAAAAAGTATGCATGATCGTGTATGTTATTCTAATTTATTTTGGAAATGTACCAAGAATTCCCTCCCCTGGGAGATTACCAGTATTTACTAACTCAGTAGTGGTGAGAAAAAATCATGAGGATCTGATCACTAAGCAACCTTCTTAGCTGTTAGTCAAAACTGCCATCACCACAAACTTTCAAGAGAGTTTTCATTTCACAGTGACTCAGGTTTCAAGTTTGTTCATGATTCTGAAAGTGGTTCAAAAGACTTCTTTGCAAATATACTTTCCACTAATATGATGTGTCTCAAACTACTTTTCTTTTTACTGTGCCTACCTTCTCAGTAGGAACTGTTCTGTCAGACATCCAACAAAATCATTTTTAATCACATTTGTACTGCCTTCCTGTAGCTGGGGAATAGCAGACATTGGGCTGACTGACTTCAAGGTGAAGGAGAAAATCAGGTTTTGCCTCCGTTATAGCAACCAGGGGCACATTCCTTCCATAATGACATTTTCAGATTGCTCTGACCAGTAAATAATACTGGCTCACGCCAGGCATATGCACTCGGTAGTCTTTCTATAAGTGATGAAACACATTCTTCTCAACATGACATTTAATAATCCAGTATCTAATGCTTCTATTTCGATTGGCAACCTATAACTCAAACGTACCAGAGTTTGTGAGTCAAAGAATTAGAATAAAATAAAAATCAGTGCCTGGCAAAGATACAATTGGTAGTGTAGATGATGTGTAATGTATCTGTGTATGATTCATGAAAGAATTTAAAGAAAGACAAATTATTTTATATGTTAGCCTAAATTAAGAAATAAGGGAGAGAGTGAGCATAAGAGAGAGAGAAGCAAGAGAAGGAGGAGGAAGGGGAGGGCAAAGCAAGGCAAAGGAGAAGGAGAAAAAGGAAGTGTGTCTAAAACCTACCTTGTAAACCCGGGCTCTGTGAAACTTAGCAGATGAAAGATTGAACTAAGTGAAGGCAAAATCAAAAAAGTAACACTGTTGTTGAAGAAACCTATCACCCTGAATACTGAGTCTTCACTGAAATTGGTACGTTTTGATATTCTGTGAAAGAGAAGCATTTCAGAAGACTGACTCTTCCCTGTGTATTATGAGAAGCAAAAGGTTGAGAAGAAAGATCAGATCAAAGGAGGAGGATGAGAGATTCAGGAATCATTGAACTTAGGAGATGGGGAACCTCCAGAAACCCACAGTACAGGAAGCAAGCAGTATTCTTAGTTTCTATTATTATTATTTTTTTTTTTTACAAGATCCTGATTCTGTGGATTCTACATAAAATTGAATTTAGTAAGTGAGCAATTATTGGGAGTTTATAACAAAGGAGAAAGGGAGTGCTATGTAACTCATGAATCTACTATTGAATGCCAGAAGAGGTATATCTAATTCCAGAAAAGCCCTGTAGATCTAAGCATTAATTCTAATAAAAACCTTAGTTTTGCAAATATTTGTCTCTTCTGTATTAAAGATAGACATGGACTGTTCTAATCACAAATTATGAGTTTCCATTTGGAAGTCAATAGCAGCATTAACAATTATACAATCATGTGTCTTAGACTGCTGCGGCAACTGAAAACTATAGATTGGGTGGTTTAGCCTCGTGGTCTCTAATCCCTGGGACATGGATGAAGGTTTGGGGACCTAACCTTGTTAGAAACGGGGGCCACGCAGCAGAAGGTGAGCTGTAATGAGCTAGCAAAGTTTCATCACTTGCATTTCCTCCGTATTTACAGCACTTCCCACCACTTTCATCATCACCTGAGCTCCACCTCCTGTCAGACAGCCTCTATCTTCAGTGAAAAAATTTTCTTCTGTGATACTGATCCCTGGTGCCAACAATGTTGGGAACTGCTGGTTTAAACCATAGAAGATATTTTCTTATAGTTCTTAGAGGCTGAGAAATCTAAGATTAAGGCCCAGGAAGATCCATTTCTTTCTCAGTTTTAGCTGGTTTTTTTTTTTTTTTTTCTTTATATCCTAATACTGCTTAAGGAAAAATCATTTCTTCACGACACTTTTTGTAAGGCCACTAATCCCATTCATGAGGTCTCGGTCTCTGTGATCTAATCACCTCCCAGAGGCCCCATCTCCAAATATATTACTCTTGGGAGTTATAATTTCAGTGGAAAATTTTGGGGGGGACCTCAACGTTCAGTCCATAGCATGTGATTTTTAATATTTATAATCCATATGATTTAAGCATTACCTTTAATAGAGTTTTAGCTTCATAGTATCAAATTGTATGCTGACTGATAGGTTAGTATTTTTAAATTAAAGATTCATTTATGAAGAGGGTATAGTAACTAATTATTTCTTCTGTATCTATATAGAATTAGCAAGCTGCTTGGGAGTAGTAATCATGTTTTAAAATTGTTCATTGTTGTTTCCAAGACAACTGACAAAGGTCAGGAAGGAAGTGGGGATTTGTGAGGCATATTGTACTATATGTCATAATGATATAGCAAATTGATAAAGAATAAAACTTTAATATGTATTTCTTGAATTATTTCTCAAAACTATTTTTGTGATCTTAAAAAATAATTACACTTACCAGTATGGAGTAGCCAGGAACAGATTTACCTCTTGGCCAAAGGAAAAAGCCAGAAAAGAAAACAGATGAAATTATGAAACAATTGTTTTCAGACATGTGGCAGTGCAATATAATAAATTCCAAAGGAAGAAAAATGAAGATATGTGTAATACTTACTTTAGGTTAATGGCTAGCATGATTTCCAATTCACGGTGAGAGAGAATACACACATACACACACAAACACATACGCATGTAAACACACCCGGCCTAGCAATTACCCTAGAAGTTTGAGTTGCAGGAAGCCAAGGCGGGTAGAATTCACAAGGTAGATTATTGTAAAGGGGAGAGCTTCACACAGAAAACTCACAGAAATCTTCAGAGTGGTGTCCTTTATTTTTCTTCTGGGTACTAATCAGCAGATGTATATATGAAAATTGAGTTCAAAAAAAAGAAACACCCAAAAGGATGAAAGAGAAAATACCATAGAAATATCCCTGTACTTAAGGTAATCTGTGTTCTCACCTGTCAGTGAAAGAAAAATACCTCTTGATTTCAAGGACAGTAGTAAGAATACTTACATGGATGTGGCCTCTTTAGTAGAGACAAAATAACATTAAAGCCAGGGTTTCTCTGACTTCACCTACCAAAGATTGAAGAGAAACCTCAAGGATATACCTGTTCCCAAATAACTGTGTCTCAGTACAGAGTTTAAGAATGTTTATAGGCTTGCAGAATCCTAACAAGGTAAGAATCCAATATCTGGCATCAAAGAAAAAGTTGCCAGAAGTGCAAAGTATGTCCCAGTATAAGAAAAAAATTGATTAATACAAACAGACACAAGTTTAATAAGCAATATGATTATATGCAAGGACATTAAAATATTTATTAGTAGTATGTAAAATGTGTTCAAGAATAGAAAGAAAAAGTTAAGTAGCGAATTAGGAGATACAAAAAAATTACAATTTAAACTTTTAGAGATGGAAGCTAAAATATATGAGATTAAAAATATATTGAATGGAGTCACAAATGATTAGGCATAAGAAAAAAAAAGTTGCTGAATTTGAAAATATTCAATCATGTAATATCCAAAATAAAAGTTAGAGAAAAAATAAATTGAGTATGGAAAGGCATACTGGGTTTTCCAGTAAACCCTAGGAAAACTTTTACTTTAATTTAAATTAATTTACTTATTAATTTATTAATTAGCACCCCCCAAAAACAGGTAAGAAAGAAGAGAAATAGAAAAAAAAATAAAGAAATTATGTCTGAAATTTCCCCAAATTTGATCCAAGATTAATGAACTGCAATTCTGTACAACATGAAGAAAAGCACAAGGCAACCCTAATGAAATTGCTCAAAACTAGTAATGAAGAATAAAACCTTAAAAACAAACAAAACAAAAATATATTATACAGAGCAACAAAGATAATGATAGCTTGCATCTATTGTCAAAAGCAATATAAGCTAGAAGACAATGAAGAAACGTCTTTAAGTTAATGAAAGAGCAAAGTGATCAACAAAGAGTTCTGTGCCCAGAAAAAAAAAGTAAAAAAAAAAAAAAAAGAGTAGCTTTCAAACAAATAGGAGGGAGAAAAGATACAAATAATCTGAAACAGTTCACTATTACCAAATCTGAGTTATGAAAAATATGAAGAAAGCCTACTCAGAAGAAGAAAATAATATGAAATGGAAATCTGAATCTACCCAAAGAAATGAAAAGCACCAGAAATAATAGATACATAGACAAATATAATTTAAATCTCTAAATGACATACAATTTAAATCTACAAATGATAATTTATCTTTGGAAGAGAAAATAAATCAATGTTCATAGAAATAAAATTCTAACAAAAATGACAGAAGGGGGATTGTGCTGTTGTAGAACACTTACTGTGACAAATCAAGGGATATACTAAAATCCAAAAAGCAGCACTAAAAGACTGACAAAGATTTGTAGCTACTAACCAGTAGAACAAGGTGTTGAATCATAAAAATATTGAATTAATTCAAAAGATGGTAGAAGAGAGGGAAAAAAGAATGTCATATGTGGCTAGCAAGTCTAGAGATCTAATGCATAAAATGAGGATAATAGTTAATAAAATTGGACTGTATTATAAATTTCTGCTAAATTAATATATTTTAGCTTCTCGACACAAAAAGGATAACATTTCAGATGGTGGATATGTTAATCATACTTACAATGGTAACCATTTTACTATCTGTATGTATCCCATATCATCACATTGCATACAAAATTAAAAAGATTACATGGAACGAATAACAAACAAATATTAAGATGGTAGTTTTTTGTCTAATCACATTAATTTTAACCGTAAGTGAAAATAATATAAATACCATGATTAAAAAATTATCAGATTGCAAAAGCATAACCTAATTATTTGCTCCCTACAATAAAGCCATTTTAAATATAAAGAAAAATTAAGTGAAGAGTAAAAGTATAAAGAAAGATATACCATGCTAGTACTAATTCAAAAAGTTCTGGAGTGGCTATATCTTATCACACTAAGTAACTGTGAAATAATAATCAAATAGATAAATAGATTTCTGCCCCTGCTTTCTGTGACAGTGGTCCTTAAACCCTTGTGAATGGAGGGAAGGAGAAAATTTTTTTTCTAGTATAATATTTGATCCTTGTCCCTGGGTTTCTGATACAGAGTTCTTAAATCCCTTGAATTCATGAATGCTAGGGTAAGTTTTGTTCTAAGGCAACTCTCCGTGGGCTCTCAGATGGTGCTTGGTCACCAGAAAGACCAAGCCATGATTAGAAGCTTGGCTCTTTTCACCTTTCTGTCCATTCTTTGGGAAGGGAAGAAGGACTAGAGATTGAGTTAATAATTGATTTTGCCTATGTAATGAAGTCTCCATAAAAATCCATAAATAAGGAAGTTTTCAGAGGTCCTGGGATGTTCTACATGCGGAGGTGCTGCAGGTCACTGTTTCCCTAAGTTTGGGGTAGGCAAGGGTGAGGGTCAGAGAGATATTAGAAAGGTATATGAGACTTTGGGAGCAATATGGACACATTCATAGCTATAATTGTGTTGATGGTTTCAGGGAGTACATGCTTATGTCAAAACTTAACAAATCTTAAATCTTAAATATATCTATTATATTATTGGTCAATAATATGTCAATAAGCTCTTAAACAATATAGTGTCACTTATCCTGGATTTAAGAATCAAGAGATTCCAAAGAATTTTCTTTTTTTGTGCTTCAAGTCAATAATACAAGAAGAAAATAAAAGTGCTTGGTCTTATCTTTTCAAATGATTTATAAACCATTTATGATCAGAGACTACTTAATGTTAATTTGATTACTTTCACTGTGGGCCAAAGAGGTACCATGCTCAGTTTTAGGGCAGTAGGGGTTGGATGGGCTCATGTAAGAAACGAAAAATGAAATGATTAGTGTTAATCCTTAACTTCTTTATAGGGCTTACAAAAAAGGAAGACTCAGAGAAGCTAAACACAACACAATTTATTTATTTACTTATTTTTTTTAGATAGAACCTCACTATGCCACCCTCAGTAGTGTGCTGTGGCATCACAACTCAAAGCAACTTCAAATTCTTTGGCTTAAGTGATTCTCTTGCTTCAATGCCTGGCTATTTTTTTGTTGCAAATGTCATTGTTGTTTAGCGGGTCCAAGCCGGGTTGGAACCCACTAGCCCAGCGTATATGGCTGGCAACCTAACCACTGAGCAACAGGCACCAAGCCAACACAATTTAGAATGTGTTATGACAGTGCAGACATAGGACTTATTAATTATAAAATGAAGTGGGGAATAGAGGTAGGGAGGTTTCACAGACAGGTATGAGAGAACTTACACACACATGGATTCTGATGTGCACACATGCAGCAGGGGTTCAAATAAGTCCTTGTCTGTATGCAAGGACTCTTGGAGTTGCCTCCTCTCAAAGGCAGTGGTGCGCCTCCATCTGTTCTTGCCTTATGCATTTCCCAGGAGTCCCTGAAGAGAGAAGTACAATATTCAAACTCAAACAGGGGGTTCTTTATTAACTGAACTTTGGAATCAGAGACAGCAAAAGAGCTGAAGTCATGTACTTCAAGCCAACTCCTTAAATCATATGAGCACAAAATATTCCAAAGATCACAGCAGTTCAAACTGCACATAGCAGTAACTCATCAAGTCAGGCTTTTTAATTACTTCAAAAACTTGAATCAACACAGTATGCTATCAAAAGCAAAATGAATGTACATTAATCACACAATATTTTAGTCACATGGCATCTTTCATCCCAGAAAAGTTCAAAACCCCTAGGTCTGTTTCTCATCACACTTAACCTGAGGAAACAGGAGAGCAAGTAGCTTTGAGGAGACTGAATGGTAAAAAGTGGAGTGTTTAATCTACACAGAGCCATACCGTAGTTGCAAAAAGCAAGTGCTGTATTGTCTTCCTTCTAGCAATCAGAAGTACACTAAATAGCTCATTTATATAGTATGCATATATATGTAAATATACAGAGAGTGTCAAAAATGTATAAACATTTCAAGAGAGGAAAAAACTATATTAAAATTATAATACTCAACATATACCAATAATAAAAGATGAATACATGTTGAGCACCTCTTGTAATTGCAAAAGTCTAATGTGACTTGAGTATTGAAAATTTAATGATTTTTTTCTCCATTCTTAAAGTGTGTATACATTTTTGGCACCCTCTATGTATGTTTGTGTGTGTGTGTGTGTGTGTGTGTGTGTATGTATAGATGGATGGATGGATAGATAGAAGGATGGATAGCTAGATAGATAGATAGAAAGATAGATAGACAGATAGATAGATTAGATAGATAGATTCATTAACCGCATGGGCTAAAGTAAGTTTTGAAAGGGACTTCGAATATCCACCAAATAGGAGACTAACTATTGAAAGTAACAATTGTTTCTGCAATAAAATTAATATGTTTACTGAGAAATTGATTTATTGATATCCCTTAAAATATATTGATGGGAAATCGAGCACACAGATTTATGATATTGATGATTTAGACTAAACATATCAGACTTTTTTCTGCTCTTCAGACTAAGGTATGGGTAAAATATCCATCCTTCCTGTCCTCAAAGAAAAGTAGGCCAAAGGAGGGATTGATGACATAACAGAAAAGTGATATCTCCTGAGCAATCACAGTTTGTATCAATATATATATCAGATAGTCTTCTTAGGTAAAACAGTGATTTTCAAACTATGCTTCTTTATACTTGAAGATTTATTCCAAGCCTTTTGTAATGATGAAGTGTTCTGCCCCAGTGAATCAAATTCTCTGAGGAATTTCTGAATTACCTTTATGCCTTAAATATTGGGATTTCCTTTTAGAATTTCATTGTAAACAAAGCCTACAAAATGCATTTGAAAACTATTATATTAAAAGAGAGATGCATGTGAATTTAGAAAAAAAATTGCTTTTACAGATTAAAAAATATTTGAAATGAATCAGGCATTGATTCCCAAAATAATTATCTCACTCTTCTCTGCCTTTTTTCATTCTGAGTGAGACTTGGTTTAAATTGTTTCTTTGCTTAAAGCAGAGAATTATAATCCTCAAGTAAATTTGGAGATAAAACAGAGGTTGGTATTCATTCCGAAATACCTAGTGGATCTTTACCCTGATGTAGGCCCCATACTAAGTGCGGGGTTTAGTTCAGTGGCTGTTTTGGAGTAAATATCAGATCATAGAATGAGATACAAATGTAAACATACGTATTTATGACATCCTTTGGCCAATCAATAAGGCATGGGAAAATTTATCTTTCTAATTTTAAGTCAAACAAAATTAAAATTTGATTACCTCTATGATTATGGCAATTTCATAGAGCTTGTTTTCCCAGCTACACCCAACCATAGCTTTAGCTGAAGCTGTGACTATCTTGTTTTGGAAAACTTACACAGTGCTAATATGTTGGAGAAGAGAAGGATTCTATTGTTCATCTATTCCCGTGAGCAGCCAAGGAAACACCTTTTCCTTTCCAATATGATAATTCGCATAAAACCAGATTGTATTAAATTGTTGCTCCTTCCTGTTCTCAAGGGAAACAGATTTCTCTGCTAGTTATATGTTCTTTTGAGACACATTTAAAGTTAAGTTGAATGACTGAAAGAAACTAATTTTTTTATTATTATTAAATCATGGCTGTGTACATTAGTACAGTCAAGGTGTACAATGTGCTGGTTTCATATACAATCTGAAATATTTTCATCAAACTGTTTAACATAGCCTTCATGGCATTTTCTTTGTTATTGTATGAAGACATTTGTATTCTGCATTTATTCAGTCTCACCTGTACCCATTCTAAGATGCACCGTAGTTGTGGCCCACCAATTACCCTCTCTCCACCCCAACCTCCCCCCTTCCCTCCCCTCCCTTGGCCCTTTCCCCATATTCTTGTGCTATAGTTGGGTTATTGTGGTACATGTATACCATGGAATATTATGCAGCCTTAAAGAAAGATGGAGACTTTACCTCTTTCAAGAAACTAATTTTTAATTAAAGGTGAAGGATATAGATGAGGAGCCAAAAAGTAAAAGTAAACAGTCAGGGAAGTACATAGTGATTGGCTAATTATTTTGGTTTTATCATCCCAGCATGGTGAACTGTGAATGAGAAAGGTGAGAGCTCAAAAACAAAAGAAAGGATAAACAAAAGATATGCACAACAAGTTTGGAGAGATCAACTATTCATGGGGGCAGGGAAGGAGCTAGTGTTCAGACAAGGTGTCCTAGAGTGAGAATAAACGCCCACTGAGATCTGCTCATTCTGTGGCTTCCATTCTGGTTTTATCCGAACTTTCATCTATCAAGATTCATCTTGGTTCAATGTCTTTGCAGCATACATACTTTCCCAAACCTCAAACTTTTCAACATATAAGTTCATTTTTGAGAGAAAGTGTTCCTAGGCCTACGAACCTAATATACAAAGTTTAAAATATTATCATATACTTCTGAAAAATGGATTAGTCTGTCAATAGGCAAGGCATAGCCAGAACACGATGGGCTTTCAAGTCAGGCCTAGGATAGGATGGATAGAAATCTTAACTAACCGTTGTTTACTACCTAGAGAATCTATCATAATTTTTCTGACATTTGCCTTTCTCATCTATAAAATTCAAAAATTTAAAATTTTTAAAAATTGGTAAGGTGATTGTTAGGACATAATATAAAAGCCTTAATACAATCCTAACCAAGCACTAAAAAATGGGAGTTTAGTATTATGGGTAGTAATAATGATATGAAAAATAATGTTACCATAAACAGAAGATACTCTGTGGATGTGAATCGCTTTGGATATTATAAACTTTTCAAGAAACCACAATCAATCAAATGATTTTAAGTTCTCATAAAATCATAAAACTGGAGAGAATTCAATCCCCTCACCTTTAGTAATAATTCTGATAATTAATGGACTTTTTTTTGGTACCTCAGAGAAATCCAGAACTTTTAAGTACAGAAAAAAAATAGCATTTTTTCGCTTTTGGAAAGTTGACATCTAGCCTGTAACTGAATGATCAGGAAAAATATAATTATGTTGAATTTATAGAAAAAAAGTAATACATTTACCTTTTCTGAATGATGTATAGGCCAGCACCTCTATTCAGTATTTTGTAAACAAACTTACAGTAAGCATTTAATAACTAATGCAAGTATTAATTTGCAATATTCCATTCCAAAATTGTGTTGTTTCTACCTTGTATGTAAGACAATTGATAAAACAGGCAAAAATACCTTTGTTTCTTACTTTATGTATATAAATCTCAATAATTATCTCGATCAGTTCTCAGTGCAAAAACACCATGGCCCTATCACAGATGGCCATAATTAACCTTAAGTTAAATATTTTATTACAGATGGGGCCATAGACCAACCTAAGAAGATAAGAATAATCTAAAGTACATGAAATTATTCACAATATAGCCTTAGTTTCCAGGTACAGAAAAGAACTCCAGAATGTTATAGTTTGGCTATATCTTTTTTCCAAAAAATATCCTAGCAATAAGAGATTTAAGAAAGAAAAAAAAATTCAGATACCTAGAAAGAAGTAGCAAATATAAATAAAGAAGATAAAATAAAAAAATTAAAATAATAATTATAAAGATATTCAATTCAAAGCCCTACAGTGAAGATAATTATATACTTCAATTCATTCCAATCATAGTCTTGTTTTAGGGAAACAATTTTCTTTTTTTTCTTTAATTGATGAACTCGTATATCTCCTAGTATCCTGATCAACATTCAAGAAAGTGAAAGCCTGGATGGGTGCCGTGGCTCAAATCTGTAATCATAGAACCGTGGGAGACTGAAGCAGGGTGAATAGGATCATTTGAGATCAGAAGTCCAAGACCAGCCTGAGAAAGAGCAAGTCAAAACACTGAAAAACTTAGTTGGGCCTGTAGTCCCCGGTACTCAGTAATCTAACGCTGGAGGATCACTTGAACACAGGAGCTTGAGGTTGCTGTGAGCTGGGTTGATGCCATAGCACTGTAACCTGGGCAGACAGTGGGATTCTGTCTAAAAAAAAAAAAAAAGAAAGAGAAGAAAAGAAAGAAAGAAAGAAAGAGAAGAAGGAAGGGAGGGAGGGAGGAAAGAAAAGGGAAGGAAAGAAAAGAAAAACAAAGTGAAAGCCACCTAGAAAGGGGGTAGGTGAGTTTAATGTGTCAAAATGTTATTCCACATAGGAATTATATAAAGCCTGCCCTCCAGCCTCAGCCAACTGTGGAAATTAAAATATAACAGATGTTGAGGAAGCAACCCTCAGGAATATTTCTCTTGATTTCACTTCTTTGGGTTCAAATTTCAGAGGAAGGATTTGTTAGACCTTTTGGGTGAAAACAATGGGAGATTTTGCCCTGGCTTCCATTTTGAACTCAGAGGATAATTCCCCTCTGTAGGGAGCTTTGTGGCAACCTGGGGGCACACAGAATGCAAGGTACAATCAAGTGAAGAGACAGCTTGAGGTACCAATTTCTGCCCAGCTTGGTTCCTATGTGGCATAAAAATGAACCATAAGATCCACGTTCCCCATGAGACAAGTATAAAGTAACTGATTAATGGGTGGTTGGTGAATGTGCTCCCAAGAAGTGATAAAAGCATTCTTTTATAAGTGATAGGCTGGGCCATAAAAGCTGAAGATTTAAGAGGAATCACAGTCGGATGCTGAAGTGAAGCAATGCCGGGGAGAGCTGACTGATTCAGGTAGGTAAGATGGTCAGCTCACTGGGTTGTTCCTTCAACATGGAATCTGAACACTACCATTAGTAAACATCAGCATATCAGCCATGAAGAAGGCCAGAAAAAGATTCTGAGAGTTTTCATTCAGAATACACACACACACATACACACACACACACACACACGTAATGGATAGAGTCACCTTCTTCCACTCGCTACATTCTTCCCTCCAAATCCCCGATAATCGTTTGCTTTCTCAGCACAGTCAAGGAATTTGTCTTTGAGGTGAGAAAATATTTATCAAACGATACTATTAATATGTAAATCAAGAAAGACTGAGACACCATTACTTAAAGTATCATTCTAGCTTACTGTCTCCTAGCTATATGGAAGTTTAAATTGCTAAAGATAAAAATGTTGTTTTTTACTTGTTTAGTTGAGTTTTATGAGCAAATTTGTTACCCAACTAAACTATAATATTTACTTTTCAATTTAAATGGATGCTTTATGACAACAGGTAATTGGAAACAATCTGTCTTTAATAGTTAATATTGCTAAGAAATACACAAATATCTTAAACATTTTAGTTTCTGTCTGAAAAAATGCATATGAAAATATAGAAACAACAAACCAAAAAAATAAGAAAGTCAGCAAAAACAGAAAGCAGAGACTCCATAATTTCTTCACTTAATAAATGTTATCATTTAGTTCTGGGATATTATAAAAGCATGAAAAAAACTTATTAAAAACAATTAAGTGCTATTACTTGGAAAGGAAAATTACTGAATTTATCATCACCATTAAAAAAATAAATTAAGATAATAATTGTAATTTTTTTCAACTTAAGGAATTCACAAGACAAGTAATGAATTAAATCACTTTTCCAACGTATTTGTGTACCTTCTATGTGCTAAGCAGACTATTGGGCCAGCTAGTGATTACAAATTACAACCTTGAACAGAATGTAGACTTACATTGTGAAAGACTGACACTCTGGAAGGGAAGCAAGGCATGCTGACTTATGGTTAGAGTGATGTGGAAAGGTGATACAAAGAGCCATTCCAGAGAAACTCAGTAGAATATACAGTCGAAAGCCCATGATCAGGAATATTAGGGAAAATCTTAGGAAAAGGGAATCTGGGGTTGAATTTTGAGAGCAAAAATCAAGATCCTCATGAATGTTATGGTAGAAAGGGCACCCCAATTACAAGGGCTAGTTTGAGCAAAGTAGATAAATTTTGAGAAGAGTATGTCAAATCCTCTGTTGGATTTGGCCATAAAAAAATTCAACTCCAATTCTAAGTAATTTTAAATAAAAAATTCTTTATGTTTCAACCATAAGAAACAGACCTGTTGAACTCTTACAGACTGAATTATTTAAGACACTAAAGATGTTATTGAATAGAAAAGTGACTGTTCATATAATTTTTCCCCTAAGGGTTTCAGTCATTCATGATGCATAAATATGTTGTTCAAATTATTCTTAAATTAAACTTTGATCTCTGAAGTTTGTTATTTCATGACTGATAAATTGAATTTGACATCGTAACATCAATTACAATTTCATATGAGCTTAGTTTTACTTGGTCAAAAGGCATCATAATCTATTTAACATTGAATCAATTTTCTGGCTGACTAGTGAAAACTTTTAAAAACACAAACTATTTTGCACAATCTTAAAGGCCCAGGTTTTTAATGATAGCAATTTACAATTTACAATTATTGTGTTTTAGTTAAACTTTGAACAGTCTACTAATGTTTCACTAGAGGTATTTTGATGTCTGCTATAGTCAGAATTTTCTTCCCATTAACCTTCAAAAAAATTACCTTACTATTGTCTATCATGCCTTCATGTTGCCAAGCCCCAGTGATCCAGTGACATTGTCAGGACAGGTCATTTGACATTTCTTCAGCATTTGATCATGCTATCCTTCTTTAAGTATTTTATATATACAGGGTGTCCATAAAGTTCATGTGTTTTATTTTATTTTATTTATTTATTTTTTTAAGCAGGAACTCCACTTTATTGCGTCAAGCAGCCACTTATATAGACCGTGGGGAAGGGGTGGGGAAAGAAGGCGGGGGATGAGGTGCGTGACATGGTTGGGCCAATGGCATGGTACCACATTGGCTGTATCTAGGTAGAGGCAGTTTCAGGCCGGGCCTTGCTGAGTCATTGCTACGCGGAAGTAGCTCGATGGATCTACTTCTAGTCAGGCTCGGGAAGTTGCACTAGGACTCAGGCACATGGCAGAGCCCAACAATTCCTTCTTTTGTT
>CAUYPK010006773.1:0-21213 GCA_963574355.1 Loris lydekkerianus
TGGAAATGTTTTCAATTTTATACCATTCAATATGATATTGGCTGTGCGTTTGCTGTAGATGGCCTCTATCAGTTTAAGGAATATCCCTTCTACACCTGTTTTCTTAGGTGCTCTGATCATGAAAGGATGCTGGATATTATCGAAGGTTTTTTTCTACATCAATTGAGAGAATAATATGGTCTTTGTTTTTAATTTTATTGATGTGATGTATTATATTTATAGATTTGTGTATGTTGAACCAACCCTGTAACCCTGGAATAAAACCAACTTGATCATTGTGTATAATTTTTTTGATGTGTTGTTGAATTCTATTTGCTAAGATCTTATTGAATATTTTTGCATTGATATTCATTAATAATACTGGTCTATAATTTTCTTTCTTTGTTGGATCCTTTCCTAGTTTGAGTATCAGGGTGATATTTGCTTCATAGAATATGTTGGGAAGTATTCCTTCTTTTTCTATGCTTTGGAAAAGATTGTATAATATAGGTACTTGTTCCTCTTGAAAGGTTTGATAGAATTCAGATGTGAAGCTATCTGGTGCTGAACTTTTCCTTTTGGGGAGATTTCATATTATTGATGCTATTTCAGTGATTGATATAGGTTTATTCAAGATTTCTAATTCTTTCTGATTATGTCTAGGAAGGTGTTGTGCTTCCAGGTATTGGTCCATTTCCTTCAGATTTTTCATATTTCTTGGAATAGAGATTTTTGTAGTAATTATTGAGGATTTTTTTTAATTTCTTAAGTGTCTGTTGTTAATTCTCCTTTATCGTTTCTGATAGATATTAGAGATTTTACTTTTCTATTTCTGGTTAGGCTGGCCAAAGGTTTATCAATTTTGTTAATTTTTTTTTTTTTTAAAAACCCAACTTCTTGTTTCACTGATCTTCTGAATGATTATTTTGTTTTCAATTTCATTTAATTCTGCCCTAATTTTGGTTATTTATTTTCTTCTGCTGGGTTTGAGGTTGGAATGTTCTTCCTTTTCCAGTGCTTGAGATGATCCATTAAGTTGTTGGCTTCCTCTGTTTCTGTTTTCTTATTGAAGGCTTCCAATGATATAAATTTCCCTCTTAGGACTGTCTTTGCAGTATCCCACAGGTTTTGATAATTTGAGTCTTTATTATCATTTTGTTCCAAAAATTTGGTGATTTCCTTCTTACTCTCATCTGTGACCCAGCTATCATTCAGCCTAAGATTATTTAGTTTCCATGACTTCATTTGAGCATGAGGATACCGGTTGCTGTTGAGTTCAACTTTTATTCCACGGTCATCTGAGAAGATACCAGGAATAATTTCTCTACTTTTAAATTTGCTGAGGTTAGCCTTGTGTCCTAGGATATGCTCTATTTTGGAGGATGACCCATGGGGTGATGAAAATAATGTATATTCAGTTTTATTAGGGTGAAATGTTCTGTAGAGGTCTGTAAAGTCTATTTGTTCTAGAGTCAGGTGTAAGTCTAATATTTCTTTGCTTAGTTTCTTCTTGGAGGATCTATCCAAAACTGTCAAAGGGTTGTTAAAATCACCAACTATTATAGTGCAGGAAGATATTAAGTTGTTCATATCCATTAGAGTATGGATAGGGTGCATAAATGTTAATTATTGAAAACTCTTCATGTTGGGTGTTTTCCTTGACAAATATGACCTTCCTTATCTTTCTTTATTTGTGTTGGTTTAAACCCAATTTTATCTGCTGCTAAAATTACCACCCCTGCTTTTTCCTGGTTTCCATTTCCCTGTATTATGCAACTCCATCTTTTCACCCTATGTCTATTTTTATCCTTTAAGGTAAGGTGAGATTCTTGTATACAGTAGATATCTGGTCTGAGTTTATGTATCTAGTCAGCCAGCCTGTGCCTCTTTAAAGGACAATTTAAACATTCTCATTTAATTGAGAGAATTGATAAGCCTGGCTGTGGATTTGGTGGATCCAGATGTCCAGTGGACATTTTTAAACCTTTCACCACTGTGGAAGTTGGGTTTTGTTCAAAAATTTCTGGGTGAGTTACTTTGGAGGTAGAGCATTGTGCTGGTCATTGTGGAGGATGGGTCTGAGAATATCCTGGAGAGCTGTTTTACTTATGGCAAATTTCTTCAACATTTCTATGTCATTAAAGTATTTTATTTCTTCATCTCAAACAACTTAGCTTAATTGGATACAGGATTCTGGGCTGGAAGTTGTTTTGTTCTAGAAGACTGAAGGTCGATGACCATCTTCTTCTGGCTTAAAACGTTTTGGCTGAGATATCTGCAGTCATTCTGATATTTCTCCCTTTGTAGGTTATGCTTTTCTTACATCTGGCTGGTTGCAGAATTTTCTACTTTGTCTTACCTTTGGCAAAGTTAATTACAATGTGTCTAGGAGATGCTTTATTTGGATTCAGTCTTGCTGGGATTCTGAAACTGTCTGCTATCTGAAGTTCTGTATCTCTTACAATGTTTGGGAAATTCTCCTCCAAAATCTCTTGAAGTAGAGCACCTGTACCTTTAGGGCCATCCTGTTCTCCTTCAGGAATTCCTATAAGACAAATGTTTGATCTTATGGAGTGATCCCACAGGAATCTTTCGCAGGGAATGATCAGTTTTCGTTCTCCATTTGTCTGCCTCTTTGAGTGTTTGGGAATGTTCAAAACCTTTGTCTTCAATTTCAGAGATCCTTTCTACCTGGTCAACTTTATTACTGAGGGATGCTACTATATTTTGGAGTTTCTCAACTAACTTTTTTTGTTTTCTTGGGCTCTGCTATTTCTGTTCTCATTATGTCCATATCTTTGGTGACTTGGGCTTTGAATTCATTAATTTCTTGAGACAACTTTAGAACTACTCTTTGGAATTCAATTTCTATCTTTTCCTCCCTTCTATTTATCTTATTTGAAATTCATAGTCTGAATTTGACTTCTGACATTGCTGCCATTTGTCTATGCATGGCATCTTCAGTTGTATCTCCTTTGTCATTTCTTGGGGTGGGGGGGGAGGTTGATTTACTCTGGTTAGTCATGTCGCCAGAGTTCTTCTATTGGGTCCACAACACATTCATTTTTCTCCATTTGGTTATTAAAACTGGTAGGGTGAGGTTGAATTGGGGTTCCTAGGTAGTAGAGATAGCCCCTTACCAAAGCACTAGGCTTTGTAATTGTGGCTTATCTCCTATAACCTTACAAAGGCCCCTTTGAGAGTTTTGGCTGGAGACTCTGAGGACCTACTTGGTGAGATAGCACAAGCTAGCTCTGTTTTGATATCAGCCAACCTCTACCCTATCCTAAGAAGCCACACTATTAGGTTTAAATCTCAACTATGAAGAGATACAAACAGCTGTGGCGCCCAGTCCCCACCCTTCAGTTCTTTTCTGCTACAGAACTTTGAAGTCAACCTCAGAATGCCCCCAAGTAGACAGCCCCAGACACAGATTCTAATTAAATTGTTTCAGGCAGTGCAAACCCTGCTCTACAAAGAGGGATTCAAGTGTCTCCAATAGCACAATTGGAGCCAGGGATCCACACACCCACCCACCAGACTCAGTCTACACTGTTGTCCACTTCTCTGCTCACAGGCCAAATTGGAGCCAGGGGCTACACCCCTACCCACTGGTCACAGTCCACACCCAGCGAGCCTCTGCCAGACCAGTTGGAGTCAGGGGACCACACCCCTGCCTGTCAGTGTCAGTCTACTGCCTGGAAAGCTTCTCTCCATAGGCTCTGTTAGAGTCAGGTCATGGCACCCCACCTACGGGTCTCAGTCCTCACCTGTTAAGCCTCTGTTCACCAGCCCCCCTGGAGACAGGGGTCCACATCCTAGCCCTCAAGTTTTGGTTCACAACCAGCAAGCCACTGCTTGAGGGTTCTGTTAGAATCAGGGGATCATGCCCTTGTTCTCAGGTCTCAGTCCACACCTAGCAAGCCTCTGCTTGCAGGCCCAGCAGAGGCAGGGCCCCAGCCCTCTCTGTCGAACTCACTCCACACGGGGCAACCACTGTCCCACTGTGGGTGCCATCAGAGCCAGAAGTTCTGCATTCCATCCTACCAGACACAGTCCAAACTGAGGGTCAACACCACCACTGGCCAGGCATAGTCATAACCAGGGGACTGCTCCTCCTCCCACTGAGTGTCCCTTTCTTCCCTTGCCCTCTTTCTTCCCTGTCAGTCACAGATTTCATTCTGATGGTTGGTGCTCAACACTATGTATCTCAGAACAAGGTCAAACCCTCTGTGCTCTGCAGGGGGCAGAACTTCAGACTGCCATGCAAGGGGGAGGAAGGACTGGGAGTTTGGACTTGTGGGGGAAAATATCTGTTCAATTTTACACCTGGCAGGGTGGTGTCTAGGTTCATAAGTGGGACCTCTCTGGAGAAAGAGATGTGGAGTTTAGCAGCTTTCTCCAGCAAGGTAAAATGAGAGATCTTTTGTTCCCTGCTTATTTGCAAATAGCCTGTGACAGGCCTCCTGCTTGGGGTAGGGGTTTCCCGTCCTCTAGTCCATAGGCTTTATACCTGAAATTTGTTTTCTTGAATGCTCTTCCTTGGAGTTACAGCTTGCCAAATTTCTTTCTTGGCTCAGCTTCCCACCTTTGGCTTCATTGAGTCTGATACCATCCAGTTTTTCTTCCTCTGCTCAGAAGCCTCTGCTGAGGGTTGCTACCAGTCAGCCATCTTCCCAGAATTCCTGCAAATGTCCAGACCGCATTTTGAAGTCTGGAAGGGTCATATGAATTTTAGTGGATATCACTCAGCCCATACTATTATCACTTCTTGTGTATCCTAAACATCCACTTAGTACATCACAATACACTAACCTGCAGGGAAGATTGTTCTATATTTCTTACTCAGTCTGTTTAAAAGTTACTCAATTCTTAGGAATAAGAAAATATCTAGAAACCTGTAGGAAATGTAAAAAAATTCACAACACTTTTATTCATATTTTTTTTTTTCACAAGGTCTCATTCTGTCACCCTGGGTAGGGTGCCATGGCATCATCACAGCTCACAGCAACTTCAAATTCTTTGGGTTCAAATGATTCTCATGCCTCAGCTTCCTGAGTAACTGGAACTACTGGCACCACCACAATGCCCAGCTAATTTTTATTTTTTTATTAGAGATGGGGATCTCACTCTTGCTCAGGCTGATCTGGAACTCCTGACCTCAAGCAATATGCCTGTCTCAGCCTCCCAGAGTGCCAGGATTACAGGCATGAGCCAACACGCTGGGCCTCACAACACTCCATTAAAAACAACAGTATATAAGAACTATAGCTTATAAGTTATAAAATGAGTAAAAGTCTCCTAACATATTCTATCTTCCTTTGGTGTGACTTTTTATAGGGCACCAGTGCATTATTTGGTTTCAATAAACAAGAGGTCTTTCTCAAATGGCCCCTAATTTAGAAAAGAGAAAATTGATAGTTAAGCATATGTATCTCAAATTTAACAAATGAACATGTGTGTATGGTTGTGGTGGAGGAGGGAGGGAGATCCTTTATCCGAAGTTTGAATTACAATAGTGGAATTATTGTTTATCTTTTATCTTTTTTCAATTTTTCCAAGACAACTTCTTTATAATGAAGGCAGTTTCTGTAAATGACAGATCAGTGAAGACATCAATTTGAAAATGTAATTCTGAAGGTACTAGTAGAAAAAGCAAGAATGAGGTTCATAATCTGTTAATGCCTTTGCTTTGTGTTAGCAAAATACCATATCATCAATCTCCTTTCTTTTTCTATGTCTCACTCTGCCACCTTCTTGGCTTGTATACCCAGAGGAGCATAATTATAGGCATGTAACATATACATTGTGACTTTGAAAGTATGGAATTTAGATTACTTCAGTACATTAATCACCCTTACCCTATAAGTCCATTTTATTGTGCAAATGAGGAAAATCTACTGCTTATTTTCCATACTTTGTAAAACTTTAAAAAATGTACATTGCATAATTACTGGATTTGTAAAAACATGCTTTGATCAAATGAAATAGGCATTTACTTTGTTCAAAGCTACTTTCCATAATCCATTACACAGCATAAATTTCACATAACTGCTCACATAGCAACTTGTAAATATACTTGTATATTTTCCTTCACTTTAGCATCAAAGGAAAAAGTGATTAAAGATATAGCATGCAAATATCATTCACTTATAACTTTTCATTTGAGTTAAAAATCTAAAACTATAAGAATTAACAACAAAAAGCCTGTATCAAATATACAAATTTGACAACATTTACCTCTCCTTTTCGGTATCAGTAATATTAACAGTCAAAATGGGTAGCTGGTAAACAAGACATAATTCAACAAGACATAAAAAAGCTAGTATTCTTCCAAAACCTGAAGTACATATCCATTATATTCCCAGCCCTTACCACAGTCAGAAGTCCAAACCTGAATCTTACACTGGATTATTTTAAGGAAATCTTGTAGAACATCATTTTGGCTTTAATTGTTATCTTTGAAATGTAGTGCAGTATTCTCTGAGGCATGAACAACTAAGGAAAATTGGTGTCCAGCTGGAGGTTCCATTTATTTCCATCTATCAATTTAAATGAGGGAAATTTGTAAGAGGTTTTTAAAAGAGAAAATAATCTTTTTATATTAAATATTGGAACTCTAGTGTGTTTCACATTTCACCACATCTTGATTTGTGTACTAAATTTCATTGGAAATACATAATCTGTACATAGATTAATAGAATTTATAACTGAAAAAGTAGCTTCACATATTCAAATTTCAAAATATCTTTTTAAAAAGTTTAAAGGAATGAAACCAAATACCATTTTTTCATTTTAAATGAAGATAATATAAATTTACCTTCATAATCACATTAGCCACATTTTAATTGTTTGATAGCCACTATCCATCATAAAAATATTGTCAAGTAGTAGTAGCAGTCATAATGAACAGAGAAATAATAAGAATAATTTCAACTTTAAATAGAAACACTCTAGTTAAATAAAATCCCCCTATCAATTTCTGTTATATGTAAAAATTGTTGTTGAATAAGTTACCTATGTTACTAGGTCTGTAAACACTATATAATACTGGTTCATTTTAAGTCTCCAGATAATTTATACTACATATGTAGGTGCATGCAGTTTTAAGTTTGTGTTTAATATGATTGCCACTAAAAGTATCTGAATATCAGAAATATGTGTAATAAAAAGATTTCTTTTTATATGTAATTTATCTTTATATGTAATAAAAAGATTAGATTCATGGTTTAATTTTTTATTTTATTTTATTTATTTATTTATTTTTATTAAATCATAGCTGTGTACATTAATGAAATCATGGGGTACAATGTGCTGAGTTTGTGAAATTTGAAATATTTTCATCTAACTGGTTAACATACCCTTCATGGTATTTTTCTAGTTTTTATGTTACGACATTTATATTCTACATTTAGTAAATTTCACATGTACCCTTGTAAGATGCACTGTAGGTGTGGTCCCATCGATTACCCTCCCTCCATCCATCCTACCCCCTCCCTTCTTCTCCCTCTCCCCTTTCCCCATATTCTTGGACTATAATTGGGTTATAGCTTTCATATGAAAGCTATAAATTGGTTTCATAGAAGGGCTGAGTACATGGGATACTTTTCTTTCATTCTTGAGAAACTTTGCTAAGAAGAATATGTTCTAGCTCCATCCATGTAAACATGAAAGGGGTAAAATCTCTATTTTTTGTTAAGGCTGCATAATATTCATGTGGTGTATGGAGTACATATAAGGCTGCATGTGGTATATGGTGCACATACACTGCAATTTATTAATCCATTCGTGGGTTGATGGGCACATGGGCTTCTTCCATGACTTAGCAATTATGAATTGAGCTGTAATAAACATTCTGGTACAAATATCTTTGTTATAATGTGATTTTTGGTCTTCTGGATATATACCTAGTAGAGGAATTGTAGGATCAAATGGTAGGTCTATTTTTAGATCCCTAAGTGTTCTCTAAACATCTTTCCAAAAGGAACGAATTAATTTGCATTTCCACCAGCAGTGTAGAAGTGTTCCCTTTTCACCACATCCATGCCAACGTCTCTGGTTTGGGGATTTTGTGATGCTAATCTTACTGGAGTTAGATGATATCTCAAAGTAGTTTTGATTTGCATTTCTCTGATGATTAAGGATGATGAGCATTTTTTCATATGTCTGTAGGCCATGCGCCTGTCTTCTTTAGAGAAGTTTCTCTTCAAGTCCCTTGCCCACCCTGAGATGGGATCATTTGTTCTTTTCTTAATAGAAAAGAACATTTGAGTTCTCTGTGGATTCTGGGTATTAAACCTTTGTCAGAGACACAACCTGCAAATATCTTCGCCCATTCTGAGGGCTGTTTGCATGCTTTACTTACTGTGTTCTTGGCTGTGCAGAACCTTTTAAGTTTGATCAGGCCCCAGTAGTGCATTTTTGATGCTGCTTCAATTACCCGGGGGATCCTCCTCATAAAATATTTGCTCAGGCCACTTTCTTCAAGAGTTTTCCCTGTACTTTCTTCTAGCATTTTTATAGTTTCATGTCTTAAGCGTAAATCTTTAAAGCAGTGAAAGTCTATTTTACTTAATGGTGAAAGGTGTGGGTCCAGTTTCAGTCTTCTACAGGTCACCAGCCAGTTCACCCAGCACCATTTGTTAAATAGGGAGTCTTTTTCCCACTGAATATTTTTAATTGGCTTGTCAAAGATCAAATAACAGTAAGTAGCTGGACTCATGTCTTGGTTCTCTATTCTGTTCCAGACATCTACTTGTGTGCCAGTACCATGCTGTTTTGATCACTATCGATTTATAGTATAGACCAATATCATTAATGAATATCAAGGCAAAGATATTTCACAAGATTCTAGCAAACAGAATTCAATGACACATCAACAGTTATATACCATAATCAAGTTGGTTTTATCCCAAGGTTACAAGGTTGCTTCAACATATGCAAATCTGTGAATATAATAAACCACAGAAATAACATTTTAAAAAGGCCTTATGATTCTATCAATTAATGCAGAAAAGGCTTTTAAGAATATCCAGCATCCTTTCGTGATCAGAACACCTGAGAAAATAGTCTTAGATGAGACATATTTTTAAACTGATAAACCATCTATAGCAAATCCACAGAATGGAGTAAAATTGAAAACACTTCCATGCAGATCTGGAACTAGACAAGAATCCCATTGTCACCACTGCTATTCAACATAATACTGGAAGTCCTAGCCATAATAATCAGGCAAGAGAAGAGGATCAAGGATATTGAACTGGAGACAGAGGAGGTCAAATTCTAGCTGTTCATGGATGACATGATCTTATACCTGGAAAATCCAGGCACTCATCTACAAAACTCTTAGAAGTGAGCAAGGAATATAGCATTGTCTCAGGATACAAAATCAATAGCTACAAATCAGTAGCTTTTATATATACAAAAAATAGCCAAGCCAAAAATATAGTCAAAGACTCTATTCCTTTTACAATAGTACCAAAGAAGATGAAATACCTGGGAATATATCTAACAGTGGATATTAAAGAGAACTATGAAAATACAATATGTATGTATTATATATTTATATAATTATGCATAATATACAAAGATAACTATGATATCCTGAGAAAAGAAATAACAGAAGATGTTGACAAATGGAAAAACATACCATGCTCATGGCTAGGAAGAATTAACATTGTTAAAATGGTCCATTCTACTCAAAGCAATCTATGGATTCATTGTAATCCACATCAAAGCACCAATGTCATACTTCAAAGAACCTGAAAAAATAATACTTCATTTTACATGGAATCAGAATAAAACCCAAATAATCAACACAATACTTAGAAATAAAAACAAATCTGGAGGTATTATACTACCAGATTTCAGGTTATACTACAAATCTATAGTGATCAAAACAGCATGGTATTGACACAAAAATAGAGATGTAGATATATGGAATAGTATAGAGAATCTAGAGATGAATCTAGCCACATACTATCATTTGATTTTTGTCAAGTCTAAAAAGCATTCGTTGGGGGAAAAGAATCCCTATTTAACAAATTGTGCTGGAAGAACTGGCTAGCAACCTATAGAAGGCTGAAACTGGACACACATCTATCATCACTAACAAAAACTGATTCTCACTGGATATAAGATTTAAACTTAAAAGATGAAACTATAAACATACTAGAAAAGAGTGAAAGGAAAATGTTTGAAGATATTGGGCTGAGTAAATATTTTATGAGTAAGACCATCTCCCCTCCCCCAGCAATTGAAGCTACACCAAAAATAAATTAATGGGATTTGATCAAGCTAAAAAGCTTCTGCACAGCTAAAATCACTACAAATAAAGTAAGCAGACAGCCTTTGAAATTGGAGAAGTTTTTGCATGTTATGATTCTGACAAAAATCTGATAACTGGAATCTATGGAGGACTCAAATTAATCAATAAGAAAAGAACAAACAACCCCATTTATAGGTGGGCAAGAGACTTGAACAGAAACTACTCTGAATATGACAGAAAAATGGCCAACAAACCCATAAAAAAAAGACTCATCATCTTTAATCATGAGAGAAATGCAAATCAAAATCACTTTGATATACCACCTAACTCCAGTAAGAATAGCCCACATCACAAAATCCCAAACTGCAGATATTGGCATAGATGCAGAGAGAAGAGAACACTTTTTACACTGCTGGTAGGATTACAAAATAATGCAACATTTGTGAAAAGAAGTGTGAAGAATCCTTAAGGAATTAGAAATTGACCTTCCATTTGATCCCACTATTTCACTACTAGATATTTACCCAGAAGAACAAAAATCACTTTAGCACAAAGACATTTATACCAGTATGTTTACTGCAGCCCAATTCATAATTGCCAAGTCATGGAAGCAGCCCAAATGACCATCAACCCATGAAAGGATTAACAAATTTTGTTATATATATATACCATGGAATACTATTCAGCCATTAAAAACGATGGAGATTTTACATCTTTTATGTTTACATGCACGGAGTTGGAACATATCCTTCTTAGTAAAGTATCTCAAAAATGGGGGGAAAAAATCCAATGTATTCAATACTATTGTCAAACCAATATATAAACAATTACACACTCATACAAATGATAAAACACAAATATAGTCTAGTAAGAGGAAGGGGAGAGGTAGAAGAGTGTGGGAGGGTGATTGGTGAGAGGAGGGAGGGCATTTGGTGGGATCTCACCTAATGTACACAATGCAAAGATACAATTCAAAATAACTAAGAGTAAATTATACATGTCTTACCACAAAAAAAGTAAGTGAAATGATGGTTATGTTAATCAGTTTGATTTAAGTATTCCATGTTGTAAATCAAATCTTCACACTATACCCATAAATATATACAATTATGATTTAATATTAAATTAAAAAATTTAAGATCTACATGTATGAAGTAAGTTCAATTCTGTTAACTAATAAAGTCTACATCAAAGAGTCCATATTTCTAAGAAAATGTAAAAAACTAAAATTGACTTGAATAGTGGTAGAAAATTTTAATGAAAAATTAATATAAAAAGTGGAAAGTATTTTCATTTATCTACACTCCAAAATTCATTACATGTAGAAGGATATTATAGGCTGATTTTATTACATTTTTAATGACTAAGCAAGTCTTTGATTTTTTAACCTAGTTGAATACCTTTTTTTCCCTATTTCTAACATCAGATAAAAACCTCTAGTTCTCATCTTGAACTCACATCAAATTCTGCCATTTCTTTCTCTGTCTTCTTATTGACCAACCCATAGTCCTCTACCCAACATATTTACTAGACCTAAGGCATCTATTCTCTGTCTGTTATATTCTGATGCAATTTTTCTTAACCTTTTTTGTTCACATATTTGCTTTACTTTTTAAATTGAGGCACCATTTACATACAATAAGATTCACTAATTTTAAATATATAATTCAATAAATTTTGACAAATGTTTAGATTTGTATAATCACCATAGTGATCATTAGAATAGAACATTTCCAGTTGCCTAAGTAGAAATGCCCTTTGTAGTCAATCCCTGACCCAATATATGGTCACCATTAACTGCTGCTTTGTATTCAAAATTATAGTGATCTTTTTTCTGAAATTTTAAGTGAAGGGAATCAAACAACATGTGGTTTTGTGTGTTTTCCTTTTCATATAGTATAATCTTTCTGAGATCATTCTTACTGCTGTGTTAATGCATGGTTTGTTCCTTTTTACTGCTGAATAGAATTTCATAGTACATATATATATTACAAATAGTTCATCCATTCTCCAGTTTATGGATACATGGGTTGTTTCCACGTTTGGGCTCTTGTGAAGACTTGTACAATTGTGTACAAGTTTGTGGATATCATTTAGTTCTCAGGGATAAATACTTGAGAATGCTGGGTAGTATCAGCAGCCTCTGAGTGGAGATTTTCCTAGGTTTTTGATGATAGTTGGGATGAAAGAATTTCAGGACACACCACATAAATCAAGCAAGTGACACTTTTTTTTTTTTTTTTAATTGAAACAGAAAGTACACTCTGAAAAAAGAGAGAGGGAGCAGGTAGGCTGAAAAAGAGAAGCTGCATTGGGAGGAAGTCATTTTTGGTATTTAGAAGTGTTATTTGCTAAAGGGAGGAATATTAAGAGCTAAGGTGATGGGGTATACTATGAATCTTGGTAGTAATTCATAGAATTGGGTTCCTTCTCATTTTCACACTTTATATAGTTGTCTCTGAACGGTCACAGTGATTTCAAGGGTGGAGAAACTTGAAAGGCACATGAAATTGATATTGTAATTAGCCAAAGTTCATGTAAGGTGGAAGAAGTAGCTGACAAGCTGGTTAAGCTAGTTGTTGCCTGTGGTTATCAGCCCCTCCAGTTAGCTTCTGCCTGAGCTTTATTTATTCTAATACTTGCACCTTCAAATCTCTATACCTAGTCTCAGCCTTATCTCCTAGTTTCCTAGTCTAATAGTATGATAAGTTTTCAATTTCAATAATTTTCAAGTTGGTAATTTTGTGGTAATTTTCAAGTTTTTTTTTTTTTTTTTTGGGGGGGGGTGTTTCAAACTAGACCTTTATTAAAGTGAGAAGAAAGTCTTGAAGGAACCAAAGTTTGAGGATGGGACCATGGCATAGACCATAGAAAGAGATACTTGAGGGACGTTCCTCCTTCCTGGAAGGAGAGAGCCTTTCCAGGGTTGAGAGGGGGCCCATTTTCCTACTCCACACATCCTGGAATTTAGTGTGATCAGGGCACACAGGCCCGTTGCTTTTCAAAATTCTATATTATTGTGTATTTCAATAACCTATACAGAGATTTCAGTTAGTACACATTTTAAATTATACTTGATATTAACATTTGTTTTACTTTCAACCATTTTAGTGAAAAAAAAATATATACACATAGTGTATATAAATGTATGCTTTAATTAGTATTTACCTGATGAATTCTGGTGTTGAGTATATTTTCATGTGCTTGCTGATTATTTCTGTTACTTCTTTTGTGAAGCATGAGTTCAAATGTTATGATCAATTGTTTTTTCTTTCTTGTTTAAGAAGTTTTATTGAGAAACAGGAAGTCTTTTCTTATCAGAATTCCTTCTTCTTTGCTTTTTTTTTTTTAATTAAATCATAGCTGTGTACATTAATGCAATCATGGGGCACCATACACTGGTTTTATAGACCGTTTGACACATTTTCACATTTTCATCATACTGGTTAACATAGCCTTCCTGGCATTTTCTTAGTTGTTGTGTTAAGACATTTACATTCTACATTTACTAAGTTTCACATATACTCTTGTAAGATGCATCACAGGTGTAATCCCACCAATCACCCTCCCTCTGCCCACCTCCCAACTCCCTCCCCTCCTTTTCCCCCTTCCTCCTATTCCTCCCCTTATTTCATAGTAGGACTGAGTACATTGGATACTTTTTTTTCCATTCTTGAGATACTTTACTGAGAAGAATATGTCCCAGCTCCATCCATGTAAACATGAAAGAGGTAAAGTCTCCATCTTTCTTTAAGGCTGCATAATATTCCATGGTGTACATATACTACAGTTTATTAATCTATTTGTGGATTGATGGGCACTTGAAGGCAGGGAGACTTATATTTCTGATAAGGAGTAACCAGACTTGCACACCCTCCAGTGACTTTTTCTATGGAGACCAGGCTCCCAAAAGCCCTGGGGGCCCCAAGTCTTCATTCATTCAGTCTACCAGCACTTGTTCAAGACTTTCTGTCTTCCCTAGAAGGGATGAGGAGAAAGGCTGGTAGATTTCTGGATCAGACTTACCACGTTCATCCTTCTAAGAAGAATGGGAGAGAGCTGCGTCCTTGCCAAAGCTTTCTAGGGTGGCTTTAGGAGGTCCTTCACAATTTCATCAGCCTCCCTACCTCTCATTTGCTCTGATGTCTTCCCCTGGTGTTCCTCTTAATACGGGCAAATTGGTGATTTCTCAGGCTTATGCAAAGTGTGAATAAAACGCCTTGAGAAAGTGTGGCTGTTTGTATTGATCTGAAATAGTTTGCACAGATAGCAGCAGGCTCGCTGTGCAGAGACCACCTTTTGGAACAGATAGGTGCCCTGTAGTCTTTCCTTATAGAACTTCTGTAAGAGTCACAATTGGCCCCTTTTTTCCAGGATCCCCAACCTGACCCCCTCCTTTCCCTAGTTCCCTTGAGCCTCTTCAGGGAGAAGCCCCAGTCTTGGTCCTGGGTGGGGAAGGTGGGCTGGCAGGGTGCTGAGCAATGCCCATGCACTGTTCTCTGCTGGAACACTTAGCAGCTGGCTTGGAGGGGGAACTGTAGGCCCCCTGCCCTGCCTGGCTAGTCCAGCCTGCGGACCTGGGATTCAGGTCTGGAGCATCTCTGTGCCCCTCTCCACTGTCCTTGTGCCCAGCTCAAACATCTCCAAGAGGAGTGGGGGAGGTGTGTGGGCTCTAGGAGCTCCAGCTTAGCCTGGTCTTGGGGGAGGTGTAGTCTGAGTCTGGGTTGGGGGGGCCTGAGAATAGGGGAGAAGCAGCACTGCTGTGGGAAGCATGACCATTTTGTGTGGGCGGAGACCCAGCCAGTCTGGTAAGAAAGGTGCAGCTCTTCCCGGGGGACGTTCTTTATTATAACCTCTGTAAGTTGGCCACCCAAGGGACTGCAATAATAAACTAGTCAACATACGGAGGTGGTCAATATGAGGAAATAGGCCTTAACATGTCTGGTCTGTGAAAATTAGGTCAGCTTAAGGACGTGATCCATGTAAGGAGGTGGTCAACTATAGAGGTTCTACTGCAGTACCACAAACATGCATGGCCACAAACCTTGGCCCCAAGAGTAGAGAACCGAGTGATGTGACTGCAGAGACTCAGGCGAGCAGAAGGGGCTACCTGGCTCTTCCAAAGTGTGCACTACAGAGTGAGTGACTTCCAGGATGTCTTGGGTTTGAACTGTGGCCTAGGGGTGGCTGGTTACTTCTCCAAGGTGGCACAGCGTGGTGGTGGTGGTGAGCTGGGACTGGACTTTGGGTCCCTGGACTCTCGGCCTAGTATGTGTGCCCTTTCCATCAGAGGCTGAACTTGAGAAAGAACTCCCTGCTCTGATGGTTGATACAAGCAAGGTGGAGTTTGAGTTGGCTGAGAGCTCTCTAGACCTCTCCCCAGTTAAGGGCAGCCCAAGGGTTCCAGCCATGACTCAGGGAGGCTGGACCCTGGACTGCCGGTGTGTGTGCTCACCAGGCCTGAGCAGAAGTTTTATGTGACATGGAACCATGCTTGTGGAAAGCAGGCCTCGCCGAAGGACCCTGCACCTGGCACCAGCCCTCTGCTTAAGAATAGGCATAGAGTCATTACCAAGCAAATAATCATCATAATCCTGGAAGACGGCGATTCCCCTCCGGTGCCTTCAATCACAGCGCCTGAATGGGAGTGAGAAATTGAAGCAGGCATCACGCCCACGCAGATGGGAAGCTGACAGCTCCAGCTCCCAGCCTGCTCCCAGCTCAGCCTGTTTCCCGGCGCTTGGAGGCACCTGGCTTGCTGAGGGAATGGCCCACAGTCCTCACCCACTCTGGCCGTGCTGGGGGAGGAGGTGGGAGCACCAGTGGATATGGATGTTGTGGTCACTGACACGGGAAGTCTGGTCCTGGCCGTGCCGCTCAGGGTTGTCATCGGCAATCTGACAATGTGACCAGGCTGATCTCTCAGTTGCATGAGATGACACTGGAACACCTGTCACACAGTGAGCTCTTTATCATGGTGAGGCACCTCCCATGTCCCTGGAACTGCATCTCTTCTGTGTGCCGTGTCATTTGATCCCTGCTGGGACCCTGAGAGAGAAGCACCCACCGGACCAGGAAAGTTGTTTGCCCAAAGGTCCAACTCTCTTAAATGGTTCCTCAAAGTGTAGGGGTAGGGAAGAGCTCCCCCACGGGTGCTGGGTGTGAGTGCCTTTGTCTCAGCCTCCCAGGAGGTGGGCCTGGCTAGATCTCTGCTCTTCACTGCACCTCAGTTTCTCCATCTGCCAAACACAAGAAGAATCCTTAATGGTCATCCAGATGCAGACTTTCTGGGCTCTTTGAGCTTTTTCTGGGGTCTCTAGGGTCCCTAGGGAGACAGGGTAGAGCAAACCCTTGACTCCTCGTGACTCAGACTTCCTGTCAGGAAGGAGGGGTTCTGGAAGTGGGGGTCGAGGGGTTTGACTGCTGCTGGCAGCCACTCTCATGGGGGGCCCAGTCTGCTGAGTCATTTGCCAGGAGGCCATGTCTCCCTCCCCAGAGTGGGCAGAGAGACATGGTCCATTTGGTTGACATCCAACAAGGGACATTTACTGAGGCAGTGTGATGCCACAGAAAACAGGTGTGGGGACAGATGAGCTTGGTTCAAACCCTGATCTGCTACTTCCAGTCTCTATAAAAGGGAGGTAAAAGTACCTTCCTGGCAGAACTATTTCTGGATAGAGTGCTACCCTGGGTGGAGAAGGCCCTTGAAGGCTGGGCACCCACTTACTTCTCAGTAAGCATTAACCCCCCTGTCCACTGTCTGGCCTCTCTCAAGGGGCCTGCATCCTCCAGCGTGGTGGGAGGTTGAAGTGGCTACTTGGGACATGCTGTCTCCTTCCCTCCAGGGCCCTTGCCTTCCCACCCTCTCTCTCTAATGAGGTGCCCCAGCCCCAGTAGATACCCGAGACACTGTGCCCTTTAGAACCAAGCACTAAAGGTCAGATTTGGAGAAAAAGCCATTTGGGGAATTTCTATTTCCTTGTAAACATTTGTTCTCAAATACTGAATGAGGCACTGACGCGGAGCCCTGTTCCAGGAAGCAGACTGCAGTGAAAGCTTGTGCCGGAGGTGAGCAGGGCAGAGTTCAGACCCAGGGGCCGCTCTGCGAGAGGCTGGCGGCCAGAGCAGGCTCTCTCTCCCCTATATCCCCCACTGTAAGGGGTGGCAAGGTAAGGAGGAATAAGTACAGATTTCAGGGCCAGACTGCCTCGAGTGTGAATCCCAACACCACTACTCACGAGCTGTGTGACTTTGAGAGATGAAAGCAACCTCTCCGAACTTCAGATCCTAATCTTCCAGATGGGGACAATCACAGTTCTCTGAGCCCATTGATGTATATATTAAATGAGGCAAAAAATAGGAGAATTCTCCTAGCAGAGCTCATGGTTCGTAATAGGTGCTGAATACTTATTTCTTTCTTCCATTGTGACACTTTTTGAACTCTGATGAAAGGCAGGTTATCGTGTTTGATGCAGAGGACCCCCAAATGAACAAGCCCCAGTGTCTACCCTTCAGGATCTCACAGTGTAGTGGGAGGATCCCTCCCCCCTTCCTCTCGGCCTTCCTCCATTCCTGTATCATTCTGGGCTACAGGTGGGACAGGGGAAGCTCAGGGGGCCCAGCTGGCTGCTGTGTAAGAGGACGCGCTCAGGATCTGGGTTGACAAGCTGGTGGCCCTGTGTCCCTAATCCCCAGCCCTGTCTTCTCTTAACCTCCAAGTTGAGTGATGACCCTTTTTAGGGCTTTATCCCAAACCCCTTCTGTTTTGAGCCCAGAGTAAAAAATGGTTAAAATCTGGGGCCTTTGGGAAACCAGAAGAGGCCAAGACTTGCTCCCAGCACTGAGTTTCATCTTGTCCCTCTTGGTGTTCAGAACTCTCACTTTATTTTCTCAAATCAAGCTGAGCTCAAGGTCAGGTTAAAAAGACAAAAGATTAAAAACAAGAAAGAAGAAAGAATCGGAGCAGGTCTGGCTCTCCAGGCAGCCTCAGGGTGGGGCTGGAGTAGAGATTCTGCTGTGGCGCAGGCTCCAGGCACTGCTCCTTTTGGTCCTCAGGGAGCCAGGGGAAAAGGCTGGCCAGGGACCCGACACAGAGGTCCTTTGCTATCTTGCTGCCACTCGTTTATTTCTCAATGACACTTAGTGGCTCATCTGTGACACTGTGGGAGGAGGATGTCATGGGATCCTGGCCTACAGAAACCTTTGCCACCCTGACTCCTGTTCACAGCAGCACCTGCTTGCCAAGGCCCTCAGGGCTCTCCTGGCCTCCAAAGAAAGGGGATGGGGAAAATGGGGTGACTCTCTCCTAGAGGGGTTGCAGGGCCTTCCAGAGCCAGATAGCAAGATCTCTAAGTCCTCCTCCACCTCTGAGCCCCTGACTTCAGATTCAGGGAGTGCCTGTGTGGCCCTGTGGCATATATCCCAATTAGGGTACTGGCATTGTCTTGGGAGGCAGGGTGCACATTCCAGGGACACAGGAGTTTCTGGGACTGTCTAGGGGTTCCCCTTTGGGATTGGCTATGGGAGACAGAGGGAGACTCATGAGGAACTGACAAAGGCCTTGTTTCAGCCTCTGGATGTGTCTCCTCTGATCCCAGAGGATGAGGGCTGGGGACAGCTCCACAGGGCCATGAGCATAGAACCTTTATGACTGCATCTGGCCTGTGCCCTTCCTTGCCTTTGCCTTCTCCCTCTCCAGGTGTCCTCCTGTCCCTCCCCTGCTTGAGGCCCCACCAGGGCTCTCTGCATCCTCAGGCTGATGACATTCAAGCCCCTTCACCATCTGCAGCTCTCTCTACATGCCCCTCCACTCCAGCTGCACTATGCCCCCTGCCATCCCATCAACAACTTGATCTTATCACTGACCTCTGGTGCTTTTGCCAGATGCTGTTCCCCGCCTAGAATGCCATTCTCTCCCAGGCCAGGCTCTTACTTGAACTTGAGCTCAGGTCGTGCTGCCTCAGGAAGCTCTGCCCTGTGTGCCTGCCCCAACTCTGCTCTCTGCCAGCCCAGCACAGATCCCACAGTGCCACTGCCTTCCCTGCATGGATTTCAGAAACTTCCTAGGCTTCGAGTCCCACATGGGAAGAATTATTTATCTTGTTCAATCTTTGTGTCTCCAGGGCCTAGAGAAAATCTTTTCAGGCTGTAAATACTTATGAAATAATTGTGCGAGGGTGCAGGCTGTCTGGAACCTGTTAGAATAGGGAGAATTAACAATAATCGCATGAATGTATTGAATGCTAGTACTAAGTGCCAGGCATTTTAATCACAATAGTTGACATCTGTTGAGAGTTTACACCCGATGAGCAGGATTTTATTTATTCTTTACAATCATCAGGAAAGGCAGGCACTTCTGTTATCCTTGTTTTATACAGTGGAGGAAACTGAGGCACAGGGTGATTCCAACTCATGGTGGAATTTATGCATAAGTCAAGGCTGTCTGCTGCAGAGCCCAAACTCTTAACTTGGATCTGGGTCTATCCTCCAGCCAGGGCACCAATTTTTAGACCCAGAAAAGTACCGAGGAATCATTCATCTGCTGTTATTTCTTCACCTACATTGCAGGACATGGAGGCCAGGGCTGGGGAGAGGCTAGTGAGCGCCACCCCCCCATCACCTCCCCTGATGGGGTCTCCTTGCCTGGCTTCCCCTCTCTTTGTCTCCTCCTCAGAAAGAGGGGAGGGGGCTTGTTTCTGGTCAGACCCTGCCCATCCTCAGCCCTGTTTCCAGGCAACCCATCTCCTGGGCAGTGCCCCCTGGTGCAGCTGTGTTGCCATGGTGACTGCCGTGGGCACAGGTGCATCTCCAAGATGGTGCACAGAGCAGCTCCAGTTCCTAATTGGCCCTCAGTTCCCCTCAAAATTTCTGGCTTCAAAGTGTTCATGGACCCAAAAAATTGTCATCATGTGTCTTCCTTTGAGCAGTGAGAGGAAGGGATTTCATATTCTTCAGAGGAGGAGTCATCTTTTCTTTTCCTTTTTTAATTTGAAAAACATAAAAAATATCCACTTCAAAGTAAAAATCACCCCCAATATCACTACATTAAATTATACAAAAGTAAATTAAAATTGTCCCTCTTTACCACTAAGTCCTGGCCTCAGGGGTTAAAAACTGTTAACAGTTTGTAAAATCTACTTATTGATTTTTCTGCACTTAAACAGATCTCTCTCTATATTATATACATATTCATACATGTTATGTTTTATTAAATTTGAATGATGTCCTACAAATCATTTTGCATCTTATTTTCTTTCTTTAATAGTTTTTCAGTGGACAAATCATAACTGTATACATTTATGTGTGTGTGATGCTTTGATATATGTATACCATGTGGAATGATTAAATTACACTAATTAGCACATCTGTCACCCCCACTTGTCATTTTTTTTTTAATTTCATGAAGAGATGTTTCTTTACTTTTTTTATTTTTTTTTTTTTTTAGTTTTTTTTTATTGTTAAATCATAGCTGTGTACATTAGTGCAGTCGCCTGTACCCATTCTAAGATGCACCATAGATGTGGCCCCACCCATTACCCTCCCTCTCTCTTAACCTCCCCCCTCCTTTCCCCTTCCTTGGCCCTTTCCCCATAGTCTTGTGCTATAGTTGGGTTATAGCCTTCATGTGAAAGCCATAATTTAGCTTCATAGTAGAGCTGAGTACATTGGATACTTTTTTTTCCATTCCTGAGATACTTTTCTAAGAAGAATATGTTCCAGCTCCATCCATGTAAACATGAAAGAGGTAAAGTCTCTGTCTTTCTTTAAGGCTGTATAGTATTCCATGGTATACATGTACCACAATTTGCTAGTCCATTCGTGGGTCGATGGGCACTTGGGCTTCTTCCATGACTTAGCAGTTATGAATTGGGCTGCAATAAACATTCTGGTACAGATGTCTTTGTTCTATTGTAACTTTTGGTCTTCTGGGTATAAACCTAGTAAAGGAATTATGGGATCAAATGGCA
>CAUYPK010006774.1:0-44532 GCA_963574355.1 Loris lydekkerianus
CATATAAAAAATTTAAAATTGGTACTTGGTGTCAACAATGCCTTACTGTGTTTTGCCATTTTTAAACAAAAAATTTTACAATGGTGTGGTTGTTTATGTCCGCCGTGCCCCCCCCCCCCCCCGCAAAAGTCATATGCTGAAATCATAACCCCCAAGATGAGGGAGTTAGGAGGCAGAGCCTTTGGGAGATGATGTGGTTATGGAGGAGAGCCCACATGAAAGGGATTTATAAGTGTCCTTATAAAGGAGGTGCTGAGAGCTAGCCAAGCACTTTCACTGTGTGAGAACACAGCAGCTGTTGTCTGTTAACCAGAAAGCAGGCCTCACCAGATGGAGTCTGCTGGTGCCTGGACAAATGGCATTATGCCGTATATTCTCTTCAGCAACTTTATGCTTTCAAAGTTGTTTCTTTGGTACATATACATTGCTCTACAGACATGTGATTAATTTTTAATGCTGTGAAATATTTCGCTATGTGAATATGCCACATTTATTGATGTAATGATAAAGCCAGTTTGTCTTTCCCTCCCCAGTTTAGGGTTGGAAACAATTAATAAAAACCCAACTCTTAAGCCCAACTCTTAACCTCTGCCATAGATAGACCCATCCATGGGCATTATTACCATGTCTTATAAAAAGTCAGTCATGCAACATACAGAATGCTGTTTTACAAGTTGTGTTTTTTCAGTCTTTTCTTTAAGGGAAAATAAATGATTTAGTTGGAGAAAAAAAAGAAAAAAGAACCCAAATTGTGTCCCGGTGTAGAGGATATGCAAGAGGGTATGCGATGTTCAACTTTACAATAAAACAATAGAACCTTTTCCCAATTGGCACTACCATTTCACTTTCACCAACAATGTGTGCGAATTCTTACTGATTTACATCTTCATCAACACTTAGTATCTTGATTTTTTCAGGTGAGTGGATGTAAAATAGCATTTCCCTGATGTTTTATGATAATTTATATTTCCCTGATCACTAATAAAGCTCAAATTCCCTCTTTAAAAGAGTATTCATGGGCTCTGTGCCCATAGCACAGTGGTTACAGTGCCAGCCACATACACCAAGGGTGGCAAATTCGAAACTGGCCCAGGCCAGCTAAACAAATGCAACAAAAAAATAGCCAGGCATTGTCTGAAAAAACAATGTCTCAAAAAAAAGTGTTCATAAACAGAACTTCTCTGAAGAAGACAGATAAATGACTAACAAACATATGAAAAAATAAAGGCTCATCATCCCTAATCATCAGAAAAATGCAAATCAAAACCACCCTGAGATATCACCTAACTCTTAAGGAGAATTACCCACATCATAAAGTCACAAAGCTGCAGATGCTGGTACAGATGTGGAGAGAAAGGAACACTTTTTCACTGTTGATAGGACGGTAAACTAATATAGCCTCTTTGGAAAGAAGTATGTGGAATGTTCAAAGAACTCAAAATAGACCTTCCATTTGATTCCACAGTCCCATCACTAGGCATCTACCCATTATATTATAAGGACATTTGCACTAGATTGTTTTTCGTAGCTCAATTTACAATTGCCAAGATAGGGAAACAACCTAAATGCCCATAAACCCATGAGTGGATTAATGCACTGTGTCATTATGTGTACCATGTTATACTATGCAGGCATAAAAAAGATGGGGACTTTATATCTTTTATATTAAGCTGGATAGAGATGAAACACATTCTTAGTAAAGTATCATAAGAATGGAAAAGCAAGTGTCCAATGTACTCAATACTGTATGGAGCCAGTAGATGATCTAAAACATGCCCACATCAGAAAAAAGCTCAATTCAAGATAAGGAAAGGTTGAATGAGGGAGGAGTGAGGGGAGGTGGGAGGGGGATCAGTGTGCTCCCACTTGGCACAATGTAAGGGTATATGGCATACTTCCAAGTGGGGGACACAATTACAATAGGGACCCTACATAACAAATGCAAACATTGTAACCTAATTCTACCTTCATATTAATTTGAAATTTAAAAAAAAATTTTTTAAAAGAAAATTCTCATATGAGATTGATTCTTTTCAGATTTATGATTCTCTCAGAGTCCTTGAACACCACCCTATTACCAATAGTCTCTAGAAGAACTGTCTGCCCCTGACTTATAAACACAATGCGGGTTTTTTTCACCCCACGCGGTTGGCATAATGAAAAAACTGGGGGAGCCAAGTCTGAGCATTGAGGACACCCAGCCAGCACTGGCAGAGACACTTGGGGAATGGCCAGGGTCACCTCATAAAGGCCAAGAGAGGCTCCCACTGCTGCTAGCCATCTATTCCTTGTCCCCTTACCCCAAGTGTCAGGATCACAAAGTTGGGGCGATGGAAAGCCACACCTTAATCTGGATGAATCTCAAGACAATAATGAACAAAAGGAGCAAATAACAGAGTATACACAAAGTGATTTAATTTATGTCAGGTTCAAAAACAACCTCTCAAGAGTGTTTAAGGAAACATGTGTCTAGGAAGTAGGACAAAGATGCATAAGATTCAGGAGAGGCCTGCTGGGAGCTGCTCCTTCCCCTGGGTGATATTCCTTAATCACACATGGCCTTTGTACTCTTTTGCATAATACATGTCACAATAAAATGAACTTTGAAAGAAGACTGTAACCAACCTGATTTCAGTTTTTCTTTTGTAGGCGACAGCTTTTTCTACTTAAATGCCTATGAGATGTGTCTATTGCCCTTGAAATTCAGTGACTTCTTTTTTAATGATACACTGAGGTTTTTTGAATTTACATCAGGCCTTTTTATTTTAGGAAAGTTTACTTACTTTCTGCTTTGAAGGGTTTTTTTGCAGTTTTTGGCCGGGGCTGGGTTTGAACCCGCCACCTCCCGCATATGGGGCTGGTGCCTTACTCCGTTGAGCCACAGGCACCACCCTTTCAAGGTCTTTTTTTTCTTTTGCTTTGTTCTATTCTTCAGCAACCTCAGCCTTTGGCAAATGTCACCTCCCAGGTTGCCTCCTTTGTTTCCTCTTTCTCTCTCAACATCACTGTCTCTTCATTTATTTGCATTTTCTCATGTGATTTTATCCCCCTAAATCTGTCTTTTAGGTGGAGGTCTTCACTAAGACTTATTCCACACTTTTTTCTCTTTTTTTTTTTTTTTTTTTTTTGAGGCAGTCTTACTATGTTGCCTTCAGTAGAATGCTGTGGCATCACAGCTCACAGCAACCTCCAGCTCTTGGGTTTAAGTGATTCTCTTACCTCACCCTCCCAAGTAGCAGGGACTACAGGCACCCACCACAATGCCTGCCTATTTTTTGGTTGCAGTTGTCGTTATTGTTTAGCAGACCCCACCAGCCTTGGTGTATGTGGCCAGAGCCCTAACCACTGAGCTATGGGTGCCAAGCCACACACTTTGTTTCTCTAATCTACCGGTTGGTTTGTTTGTTTTTGTTTCATTTTTCAAGTTCTTTTTTTATTTTGGAAACTTATTTTTTCTCTCCTATCGTTTACTCATGCTTTTGTCGAGATTTCTTATCAGTTTATTTTCTCTCTAATTTCTGGAAAGTGCTGATATCTAGTTCCTTTTCCCCTTTCTCCTCCATTTGTCCTGTAACTACCTGAGTCTCATTTTGGAACCTCTTGGACTGGTACTCATTTCATTCTTCTGGGCTATGGAGGATTGAGCTGAAGCAATCAGAAAATAAACAGCAAACCATAATAATACAATGGTAAAAATATTACACATAAAAATACAGTATAATTGCTGGGTACCATAGCTCAGTGGTTAAAGTGCAGGCTCTGCATACCAGGGGCAGTGAATTCAAACCATGCCCAAGCCTGCTTAACAAAAAATAAAAAATTTTTCAAAATACAGTATACAACTATTTTTAAGCATTTATGTTGTATTATAAGTATTATATAGGTATTATAAGGTATTATATAGGTGTTATAAGTCATCTAGAGATAACGTATATGGGAGGATGTGCATAGATTATACACAAATAGTACACTATTTTATATCAGGGACTTGAGCTTCTGAGGATTTTGGCATCTGCAGGGGTCCTGAAACAAATCCTCTAAAGATACTGGGGGGTGACTATATGTACTATATCTGTCTATAGCCCTATCTATGTATCTATTTACCACATTTGATATAGTAGCACTTATCAGAAAACTCTTTAAATATTGGGAAGCTATTATAGGCAAAGTAGGGGAAAAGTGTTTTTCAAAATTCTAATTTTTACTTGAAAGCCCAAATGGTATTTGTTAGAATAGGAACCAATAGTGTGGACTGAAAAAGAATTCTTGACACAAAGATTAGGACAGGCTTAGTAAAAAGATTTATTTTATTTCTCAAAGGAAGGAAAAGGCACAGTACAAAAGAAATAAAGAAGAGCTGGCCTCAAGAGTAAGCAGTTTGGGGATTTTAGTGGGGATAAAGAAAAAAAATGATTGCTGCAAACTGATGACAGAAGAAGCAGCTATTATATGGCTCTGTCTCTTTTTCCTTTTTTTTTTCCTCTTCTCTGTGAAGCTGGATTTATCAGTGTCCTTAAAGAGTAGTCTGGCAGGAAATGGAACCCGGAGTTCACACCCCTGCTCTGCTCAGGGCTCTTCCCAACATTCAAATAAAACAACATGTGATTAATCTTAAATACGATGAGTTGAGCCATAGTGGTTAATCAAAGGGGCAGGAGCAGTTGTGTGCTATGATCTTTCTTTTCAAAGGGGTAATTATATGGTATGAGTTTATTCCTCTTTCTTTCTGTTAAATAGTTTATTATCAAGACCATACTTTCAGTATCATTGGCAACAAAAACTGCCTGTTGTTTTCTTTGGAATAACAAACTCACTTTGTTCATTGGCCTATCAGTTATGGTTTCAAGTAAAAATAAAGAAGCACGGAATGAAGAGGCTGGTTCAGTTCTCAGCTGAAACAATTGCATGGTTCTTTAGCCTGAGGAAATCATTGCATTTGGTCACACAGCATATTACTTATACACTTCTACAGAGTCACAGGGAACATGAAAAAGGCATGTCCTCAGGTCGTATTTAATACAATTAACACTTTTTACTCTTTCATCAAGCATACTCCTAGGTGAAGATGGCTTTTTTAAAAACACTGCAAAGGCATAATGACAACAAAGAATAAGATGACTACTGCCCTTACAGTTTTTCACCGCTGCCTGGGTTCACACTAAGCACAAGTGGCCTTAAGGCATCATTGCTTTTGTACCCTTAATAAAGATCTCAACATAATTGCTCAAGAAGAAACCATGAAATTCAAAAGTTATTCACATTTTGAATATTTTACCACTTTTGTTTCTTGCCAGCCATTCCCATATAAGACTTTTTCCAATAGTCAGTAGGTGCTAACACTACGGCAATCCCTGAAGTTCAGCAATGCCTATAGATTTTTCCAAATGTAAGTGCAGAGGCTATATTAACTCAGTTTTCATGTTTCAGCTAAATCTTTAATGTGATGAGTTATTGCATCCTTGGAAAGTGGCAGTGCCAGGATTTCTTTCTGGGATTAACCTATCACCTACAGACATTCAGGAATATCAACTCTTTGCATGAAGTGAAGTGTTGAAATGAAGTAGAGTAGTTCACAGGATGGGAATGGAGATACTTTCAGTGTATATTTGAAATGAATGAAGGGTCTTTAGTCAAAGTAAGTAGATTCTGAGACTAGCTCAGGATGGGAGACCAGTATACAGAGTTGCTATATTCAGTTTTCAATTAAAAATTATGAGACTTGCAAAGAAACAGGAAAGTGTGATACATACACCAGAAGAAAAATAGTGAAGGCAGTGTTCACTCTAGGCTGCTTCTCCCAAACTCCTTGGCTTTCTTCTGTCTCACTGGAAGTAAAGGAGTGAAGGGCACAAGAGAGAGTCCAGGGCCAAGAACAGACCCGAGGTTCTCAGTCTGAAAAGGGATTAAGGACCCTGAAGAACTTTTGTGGATGGGGAATAGACCTCTCCAATCTACTATAGCAGCAGTTGTAACTCAGACACTGTGTTAAAATTGTAACTGCTTCTGAAAGACAGTAACTTGTCCGGTCTATGTTAACTATGAAGTACACATGCTTTATAACAATTAACTGTTCTCTTTACAAAGGGACCTTAGTAAGATGAGCGTTCTTGCAAACTCCTTTGATGCTTGGCCTCATAGGCATGAGATGGACACTTGGAGCTGCTTGTGCTTTGAGTGGGAGCCTCTATGCCATGTCAAGAAGCCTCCAGAAACCTCCCTTCTTCCCTCATGAGCAGAGGAGCATGGGGATACAGGTGATGTGTGAGTATTCTCTGAAGATAATTTTCTCTCCTCCCCTGAAAGAGTCCCAGGGACCACATATCAAGAATATCTGCCCCAGGGTGAGCCCCACCTGGAAGTACCTGAGAGGATGGAGGCCATGAGCTCCCTCAGTATGTGCCCTGCAGGGTAAAGGGCATCCTGGGAAGGGACCAGCAGGTGGTCACAACTGAGCTACTCCCACCTGGGGAAGCTGTTCCCCAGAACCACCCACTGTGCCCTGGGTAGCCTTCTACCCCCACAAAGGGCACTGGAGGCTTGGCCATCATAGGCCTTGCAGGGGCAGGGAGACCAATAGTGGTAACAAGGACAATAAGGAAAGCAGGTGTTTATCTGTGATTTCCTGCACCTCAATGCTGCTGTGGTTGCTCTGTGGATATGAAGCCAGGTTCTTTTATGGCTCTGTTAAGGGGTCACATCATGATCCTCTTCAACTTAAGCTAAAGACCCCTTGATCCACTTAGTGGTGGCTATTCAATGGCCCCTACCCATTATGATACACATGTTTCTCCCCACCACTCTGCTCCTTGGTTAGAGGTCATGTTTGGCCTTGTGTGACTCTGTCTCAGCCTGTTCCATTCCCTGGGGCTATTTGTCTATGTTGGACAGCACCACTCTCTGTGGAGTTACTGCACCTTTATCACAGACATCTGCTATGCTCGGGAAACCCGGTCCTCCTGCAGACAGCCAGAGAAGAAAAAGACCCATGGATACAGAGAATCAATGATAAGGATGAAGCATACTTCTTTTTTTTCTTTCTTTCTTTCTTTTTTTTTTTTTTTTTTTGTAGAGACAGTCTCACTTTACCGCCCCCGGTAGAATGCCATGACATCACACAGCTCACAGCAACCTTCATCACTTGGGCTTACACGATTCTCTTGCCTCAGCCTCCTGAGTATCTGGCACTACAGGAGCCCACCACAATGCCCAGCTATTTTTTTGTTGCAGTTTGGCCGGGGCCGGGTTTGAACCTGCCACCCTCAGTATATGGGACCGGCGCCCTACTCACTGAGCCACAGGCGCTGCCCGAAGCACACTTCTTGTTGGAATGATGCAAACTGTATGACAAGAGGGAATATTTTTCAGAGTATTAAAAGGAAAAAAATTGTCTTTCACAGATCTAGAAAAAACTTTCTACAACTCATATGGAACCAGAAAAGAACCCAAATAGCCAAAGCTATCTTAAACAAAAAGAACAAATAGGGAGGTATCACTTTACCAGGCTATAGTAACTAAAGCAACATGGTACTGGCACAACAGAGACATAAACCAATAATCCAGAACAGAAACACAGAAATAAAGTCATCCTCATATTGCCATCTGATCTTTGACAAAGCAGACAATAACATACACTGGAGGAAAGAATTCCTTCTATTTAATAAATGGGAAAATCAAATTGCCACATGTAGAAGATTGAAATAGGATACTCACCTCTCACCATTCACAACAATTAATTCATGGTAGATAACAGACTTAAACCCAAGGCATAGCACTATAAGAATCCTAGAAGAGGCTCGGCATCTGTAGCTCAAGCACCTAAGGCGCCAGCCACATAGACCAGAGCTGGCGGGTTCAAATCCAGCCCAGGTCTGCCAAACAACTACAACTACAACCAAAAAATAGCCAGGTGTTGTGGCAGGCGCCTGTAGTCCCAGCTACTTGGGAGGCTGAGGCAAGAGAATTGCTTGAGCCCAGGAGTTGGAGGTTGCTGTGAGCAGTAATGCCACGGCACTCTACCCAAGTCGACAGCTTGAGGCTCTGTCTCAAAAATTATTGTTATTTATTATTATTATTATTTCTGTCAGGCTCTAATAATAGAAGGAGCTACACCCACAATAGGAGGAAGTGAGGAGACAGGGAGGTTGGCGAGAGGTGTGTCTGGGGGCTGCTGTGGAAGCCAGAGGGGTTCAGTGTGGCCAAGACCACCAACAAGCACACAAGACACTTCTCTGCATTGTGAAGCTCATCCAAGGTCACCAATAGCAATAACAGAACAATAATAACTTGTTTTCTGCCTTCTTTTCCTACAAGTTCACCAAGTATATGACTTGCAGTTGTGAGACATTTACATTACAGGTAAGGTCATACACTATTAATTCAACTTAAATACATGAATATCTAGTTTTAAAGTACATATACTTTATGTACTTTAAAGTATATGTAGGTGGCTCCTGTGGCTCAGTGGGTAGGGCACCCATATACAGAGGGTGGCAGGTTCGAACCCAGCCCTGGCCAAACCACAACAAAAGAAAATGTGGCAGGTGCCTGTAGTCCCAGCTACTTGGGAGGCTGAGGCAAGATAATCACCTAAGCCCAGGAGTTGGAGGTTGCTGTGAGCTGTGATGTCACAGCACTCTACCAAGGGCGATACAGTGAGACTCTGTCTCTACAAAAAAAATAAAATAAAGTTCATATTGTACACCACAGGGCGACTACTGAAAAGAACAAAATTGTTTAGCTTACAAGATAGTGAAATATTCACACAAACACATCCAACTGACTTCCAACGAAGATGCAAAAGCATTAGGGCTGGGACCAGATGTCAGGTCCCCCTGTGCACAGGTTCCTGGTTCCCATTACTGTTGCCAGAATTTCTGTGTTGGATTTAAGATCTCGAGGTTCAAAGAATGAAACCCCAGACCACTCCAGTAAGTGACAGGACAGAGTTTATTGAAAGATAAAAGAGAAAGAGGGAGAACAGAACCTCTGGCAGCCAATATGAGAGAACCCAAGTGGGAAGCCCCCTGTGTCTTCTGTCTAGTGGCGTAAATATGGCTTTCCTATCCTGTGGGCAGGAGTTTGGGGAAGTATGCCACAATTGGCCAAAAGTCTGCAGGCAGAAAATCCTAAAATTAGCAAAGAAATGCCAGTCATTGCAGTTCTTGCCGCAGCCAAAGGAGGAGGGTGTGTGCTCTCTCCAGAACCCATCAGTCTGCTTTTTCTTCATGACCTTGCTTGGATGCAGCCGGGAAGGGGCCTGTTTGTGCCTAGAGGCAGGAATCTGTAATAAAACTGATTTCTGAACTCACCCAGGCCTCGAAAATGGGGGTCCTTGTCTAGCCCTGTATCAGTAGCGAAGAAGGGTTACTGGTACCAAGTAGAGTAAATGATCAGAGAAAGCAGGTGCAAGCAGGCAAAGTGCCAAAGTTTAAGCAAGAGCCACTCCTGGCTACCTCACCAAAATGTTAGGGCTGTGTTACTAGAAGTTCTAGGTAATCACTGAAATAATTGAAGAGAACAAGAACGCGTAAAGTTTTAGCAAGAAAAGAAATGTTTGTTTTAATGGTTTAGACAGCAAACCAGGCCCCATCCTAGTAACTGCAATCCCTGAGGAAAGCACAGGGTCTAGATTTTATACACAACTTTTGTGGGGTGTCAACTGCTTTTTGGAACCTTTCCCTGGTCTTGGTCAACTCTAATCCCATAACGATTTGTATATATCTGTTCATGTCAAAAAGTCCCAGGGACATTAATCAGTCTACTCAAAACAACCAGCTCCTAAAAACAACCCACCTGCAAGGCCTCAATTAGTGATCAACCCCTCCCACAATAGCCCAGGTCAGCCTAACTCAAGCCAGTCTAAATTAGCCTAACCATAGCTACTGTCCACTCTGCTCATGTCTTACCAATTGCCTAACCTAACAAAAGTAACTGAATGAGAAAGGATAGCTTTTTCAAGGAATGGTGCTAGAAATATTAAATATGCATGGGCAAAAAAAAATTAATCTCAACCTTACCACCTATAAAAAATTACCTGAAAGCTCTTGGAAGGGTGCAGGTGAAGTTTACTAAGTGTAGAGTATAAGGGTTTGAACACAATAATTAAGAAAAAGTCATGAAGGCTATGTTAACCAGTTCAGAGAAAATATTTCAGACTGTATATGGAACCAGCACATTGTACCTCATGATTGCATTATTGTACACAGCTATGATTTCATTTAAAAAATATTACCCAAAAGAAATCACAAACTTTAAAACTATTAGGCTGGGCACAGTGGCTCATGCCTGTAATCATAGCACTCTGAGAGGCTGAGGCAGGCAGATCCCTTGAGCTTAGGAGTTGGAGACCTGAGCGAGAGCATGACACCATCTCTAGAAAATAGAAAAAACTAACCAGGTGTGGTGGCAGGCTTCTGTAGTCCAAGCTGCTTGGGAGGCTGAGGTAGAAGGATAGCTTAAACCCAGGAATTTGAGGTTACTGTCATGCCATAAGCCTGGGCAACAGAGTAAGACTCTGTCTCAAAAATAAATAAATACATAACTAAATTAAGACTATTTAAAAAAAAAAAAAAAGAAAGAAAGAAACATAGGAGAAATTGCTCAGGACTTAAGATGAGGTAAAAAGTTTCTAGATTTGGCACAAAAGCACTTTCCATAGATAGGACTTCAAAACACTGGACCTCAGAAATAGAAATACTTTCTTCTATAAAAGATCCTGTGAAGAGGATGAAAAACAAGCTATAGATTGAAAGAAGATATTTGCAAAGCACATGTCTAACTAAGACTTTGTAACTAGAATATATAACTCTTAAGCCCAGCAATTAAAAAAAAAAAAAAAACACATAATAAATCCAATCCAAAATTTGACAGAAGATGAGAACAGACATTTCACTGAAAAGGATATACGTACAGATGGCAAAATACATAAAAGGGTGTTCAAGATACTCATTAGTGAAGTGCACGTTGAAACCACAGCAAGCATCACTACACACCTACCAAAATAACTAATATGAAAGATACCAATAACAGCAATACTGGTGTAGATGCAGAGAAATTGGACCATTCACACCTTGCTGGTGAGAATGTAAAAGGATACAGCAACTCTGGAATAACGGTTAGCAATTTCTTACAAAACCAAGCATGTACTTACCATATGGCCCAGCATTTTTACTCTTGGGCATATCCCAGAGAAATGAGGACTTATGTACACACAAAATCCTATACACAAATATTCATAGAAGCTTCACTTTTAATAACCAAAAACAATACAACCTAAATGTCCCCCAATAGGTGAATGGTTTAACAAACCGTGGGACATCCATGAATTGGAAAACCACTCAGCAATAAAGAGGAACAACCTGTGAACATGTGTAAAAACTTAGAAATTACTCTAAGAAGAACTCAACCCCCAAGATCACATCACATATGGTCCATTTGTATACCATTCTTGAAATGACAAAATTTTAGAGAAGGAGGACAGATTAGTGTTCTCAGAGGTTGGAGAAGCTGGTGTGGCTGTAACATGATCACAAAGGGAACCTTGAGATTGATCTCTCTGCACCTGCACCTGTGACAACATCGTGTAGACTAACACAACACACACAGAGTTCATACTTATAAGCCACTGAATCTGAAGAAGGTGGATGGTTGGTACCAATGTCAGTTTCCTAGTTGTGAACTTGAACCACAAGTTAAGCAAGATGCTACCATTGGGAGCATTGGATAAATGTACAATTACCGTGAAATAAAAAGCTATATTGAAACTGAAAGCTACACTTCTGCCGTTTGTCAAGATAGAGTATGAAAGACTAGACTTATCCTCCTTCCTAAAACTATATAAAATACAGGACACAATGTTTTCCATGATGCTGGACATTAGCTGACTAAGGACAGGGATCCTTGAGGGACAGAAAACAAAAGAGTGAGCCCAATGACATCCACGGCTCACTGCCCAAGAGTTTCCAGGCCTGGGCGTAGTAGACAGAGCTGAGGAGAGGTAACTGGAGCCAGCGAGACCATGGTAGCTGCGATTGTCCTGGTCATGGCTTCCAGAGTTGTCTTCCCCAGATCTCTGTAGAATCTACCGTCTATAGAGAGAGCAGGTTCTCCCCACTGATAAACTTCAGGAGACAAGTCTTTCCCATGGGTGCCAGTGCCTCATATTTTGAGGAGTAAATTCAATTTCTGGGGAGAAAAGACTATAAGCGAGTGCTTTGGGTGACACCAAACTGCTTCCCAGATCACTGAGGGAGTAATAAAGGTGCAATTAATGGGCATTGTTCTGATTCCTGAATTCATCTCTCAGTTGACTCAGAGAAACACAATTGAAATGAGTTTGTTGATTGGCTGATGATTGGAATTAGTGGGGAAAAGAGAAATGTCTTTTATTTTGCCTCAAGTAAAGCAAGTCAGTGATGGAGAGACCAGAGCTAACAATATCTGCCGCAACAGAGCCCAGCCCAACATGCCCAATCTTGGTGAGTAAAATTGGAAGTTTTGAGATAGATTCCACATATTTACTATAAAAAATATGATTCTATTCACAGCAAAGTGAAAGGAGCATGTACATCCCAGTACATCCCAGCCCATTGGAGAAACATTGACAGAAACCTCCTCTCCTGCCAGCCTAGACTAGGCCATCAGCCCAGGAGATACACACAGGTCAGACGCTGTGACTTCTCTAAAAATGTTCCTTTAATTACATTGAGGACAGAGTGATTAAGAGTCAGATGGGACAAAGGACCTCATGAGATGCTGAGATAGAATATTTCTGATAAAGCCCGGACTCTGATATGCAAGTAGCCCCAAAACAGGAAGATCCAGGGGACACAGGAACTTGATGACCCCTTGTAAGTTAGCAGTAGATGTACTTGAACTCCTCTTGATATGAAGGCAGAACTTCAACCTCTCAGGAACTGGCCTTTGTTGGACCTGTCTTGTCCAAGAAGACCTCCCAGGTATGAGAAAGATCTCTCTATACTCTTTCACTTTCAAACCATCTTAACTCAGAGACATTTTTGCCTAGGATTTGAAATCTTGTGATTTTTTTTCTGAGAGAGGTGCACTTGAAGATATGTCAGAAATAGTGTTCCTGGAGAAAGAAGGGCCCAGGGCCCCCTATTGTCCCCTGCAGGTCTCCACTCCTGCACTTTGGCCTCCGGTTCACAGACTCTCAAGCTGAGCAGACAGTGGGGCACCAAGGGGTATCATCACATAGAGGGAGGATTGGAGCCACTGTGTTAGTGAGGTTGGCCTATGACTCCCCAGCAAATCATCTTCTGATTTCACAACTTCTATAGTCATGTTTATTTCTTGCCTAAAGCAAGCAATAGAGCTCTGCTGAGTGTTACACTGTGAGTGGCCTGAGAACACATGACGCTGAGCAAGAGACAGACACAAAGTGTAGGATTCCATTTATAGGAAATGTCCAGAAAAGGCAAGTCTACAGATACGGTAAGCAGATGGTGGTTGTCAAGACCTGGGAGTAGGGAGAGGGAAGTCACTGCCAATGGGTACAAGCATTCTGGAACTTGACAGAAGTGGTAGAAGACAATGCTATAAAGGTACTAAATGTGGCCTAAGTATGCACTTAGAATTGGTTAATTTTATGTTATGTCATAAAAAATGAAAAAGATAAAAATGAAATCAAGGAGAGGTGGGTCCATGTCTCAGATCAGAGCAGTGATCCCAATCTAGATGCAAAGGTCACCTCACTGTTCTGGCTGCACCAAGCCAGCACCTCCATCAGAGCCAGCTCTCAGAAGCTCCCTATCCAATCTGCTGTTCTTGACACTCAGGGAGCCTGGCTCATGTCCCAAGTCAGCAATGACATTTCCAAGTGCTGGGATCTCCTGTGCCCAGTGCTGGGGCCACAGCAAGTACCAAGACCTCCCCACCCAAATAGAGCTGCTTTCTGCTCCTGGGTAAAGGGGAGGAAGGTGCCACTCAGTCCTGTGGGGTGCAGGGGTGTCTGTGGGCATGGGCTGGGTCCCCATGAGCCTGGGATGGAGAGTCTACAAGAGGTCATGTGACACCTCCCAGTCTTTTCTCCCTGCTGGAAGGGAAGTCACCTCTCCCCTGAAAGCATTTCATCCACAAATTCCCCTCTCTTTGCTGGGGACCAAAGCTTGGCACCTCCTGTATGATGTCCTGGTAGCCTGGGGTGGGCATGGGCGGGTTTGCCAGCTTCTCCTCTGTTACCATCACAGGTTCTGACACCCTGATCTGGAAGAACTGCATCTCACCCTAATGTTTCCAGGGGCAATGGTGTTGCCAGGCCCCAGCCTTCTTCACACGCCAGATTAGATCTGATCCAGATCTACAGCATCTGCTAACACAGATAAGAGAGTCTAGGCAACAGGGAGCAGGAGTTGGTGGGGCTGGGGAGGACGTTTCATTCTGCACAGAACTCCTGGTTAAAGGGGACTCCATCATCCTGGTAAGGAGCCAAGATTCAAACACAGGGGTCACTCAGCGCCACTCCTGAATATCTTGGGGAATAATTCCAGGCATATGGCATGCTTTTACTAATTTGAGGAACAAACTGTGTTCCAGAAACATCTGTGATACAGAAGCACAGTTCCTGCAGCTCAGGGTTGTAAGACCAGGTAGATCTCACTGTTGTGAGACTTTCTATGACTCAATCTGTAATGTCCTCATCACAACTGTGACAGCCAGCCCAGGTTGCCATGAGGAAGACTACAGGCTGGGCAGCTTCAACAGCAAAAGTTCATTGTCACACAGTCCCGGAGGCTGGAGGTCTTAGATCAAGGTGTCCCCCAGTCCCCAAAATTCAGTTATTCCACAGGCAGGGAGCAAAGATTCTGTTCTGCCCTATGTGTGACCCACACATGTAAGTAAGTTCACCAGCATGCAAGAGCTTTGTGCCTTGCACAAAGTTGTGGAACTCCTCCAAGATGGCACCCTTCCATGCCAAAAAAGCTATCTCCGTTGCTCCAGTTATAGACATAAGTTTTCCACGCCGTGCTTGAAGCTAACCTTGACTTTTGTAACCACACTGAAGCTTCAGTATCATGCAGGGCTTCTCTGGCCCTGGGCCATTATGCATTCTCTTAACCATAATAATTACCTTTTTAAAGGCTCTGTCTCCAAATACTACAGTCACATACTGAGATGCTGGGGGTTAGAATTCCAACACCACTGAATACAGGGGGACATGATTCAGCCCATAACAATGCTTAGGAAGTTTGGGATAGTGAAAAGGAAGAGCTATTTGCCAAAGGGGCTGCGATGTGCCTCAGGAGGTCTCCTCTTATTACTGGATTTGACCCAGCTGTCAGATTCCAGAATAAACATAGACACCATCACCCCCCACCTTTTTCATTTTAAAGTAGGGTGACCACAACCTTGGTGTTCCGGGACTATGGGGCTTCCCAAGACAAGGGATGTTCAGGGATACACTTGGAAAAGTCCCAGGTAAATCAGGACAGTTTGTCACCTTCACTGTACACAGCTCCTACACAGGAAGCCCTGTGATTGACAGTGTTGAGTCCAGTGGCTGCTCCTGCATGGACACAGCCCAGAGCTCAGGTGCAAGTCTCACTCGGGACCACACGAAGCCTCTTTAGGTGCCCATGGGTCCTCAGACTCCCTTTCCTAGTATAACTAAATGACATAACCACCACCCCCCAGGAACCTCGCCCCAAAGAGCTTCTCTGTGTCAAACACTGTTCCAGAGGTACAGCTAAGGAAGTGAACAAAATCTTCAAGAAAAACAATCCCCATGAAACTCACATTCTCAGGGGGGACTCCTGCAATAGCAAGTAGGTAAATTTTGCAGACTAGCAGCAGGTGATGAATGCCATGTTTATAGGAATGCAGAATGTCCATTCAGAGGTGACCCAGGGACAGACTCTGGAAGGAGTAGACAGAACCCATGGATGCACAGAGGCCTTTCTAAGCTACAGAACAACATGTGCAAAGGTCCTGTGAGATGGGCCATGTGACAAGAGGGAGGGGAAGCAGGGAGAGGTCGGGCAGCCTTCCTCAAGAGCACTGAAAGGCAATTGCCCCACTGGGGACTCAGGTAGTCCCAGAAATTCAGAGTGGTCTGGAGTTCCCTCAAAAACCAGGTTTTAAAAGCTGTCTGGGTCAACAGGAGAGTTCAAGAATTGTCCTTATGTGGTGAAGGTAAAGAAACATATCTTTCCATGCAGCTTCACAGAGGGCCTGGGTGTGCAGATACACACTAGGCCTTGGACATAGCATAAAGCATCCTGGAAACCTGGGCGTGGTGGAGAGAGGAGATGGGGGCACAGGGGAAAAGGAGCCCTGCAGCCGAGGTTCTGAGGCACAGGGATGGATCTCCTGCACAGCCTGGATCCTCTCCTAGACAGGATCCATGCCAATCTCAGGAGCCCCACTGGGAAACTCTGAGGACAGAAGTGCCCTGACTATCCTCCGCAGACCTTGTCAGTTATTGCAACCTAGTCCAAGGTCATACTGCGCACCACAGGACAAAGAATAAGTTGACAGGTATTGGGACGAAGAAAGAACTTTTATTCAGAAATCTTGCAAACCAAGAAGATTGAAGACTAATGTCTCAAAGGACCATGAACTTTAGGCTCCTTTTGAGGGTAAGGGAAGGGGAAAGAGGAGAAGATTGCATGAGCTGACGGATGACTGCGGACATGTGGGCATCAGGAAGATCCAAGGACTTATGGAACCTCTTTGTTCTTGGTCAGGTAACTTTGATGAGGTAGGTCAGGTCACAGTGTTCCTATAAATTTTTAATGTAATATTCTCACTTGTGTGCATACTTTCCTTATCTCCGTGGGAGTTAGTCTTGGAAAGGGGACAGTCATCATGGTTATTGTCATTCTTCCGGAGTTGAACTACAAACTAAATTCTTTCTGTAATTATCTGGCCTACATATACAGCTAAGCAGAAGCTTTAACCTAAGTATACATGCCACATTTTACCGCAAGGGAATCAGAAGCAAAATGGAGTTACTCATGCCAAGCCTCCCTTCAGCTGAGACATCACCAGCCATTGTGTTTGCAGGGTGTGTCCACGTGGCAAAGGCAGCTGCCATGGCCCAGCTTCTCCCAACCCTCCCCTGGAAGCTGGATTCTGACAAGGGGACTGAGACCCCAGCTCATGTGAAGATGAATGGCACAGGCAATCAGTGGCCAGTGGACAAGCAAGTGGTCTTCCCCCTCACAGTACTGGTGGCCCTGGGTGGGGTGGTGGGCAATGGCCTGCTGTGCTGGCTTCTCTGCTCCCAGGTGCGGAGCAGCCCCTGGGTGGTCTACCTCCTTAACCTGGCCACTGCTGACGTCGTCAACCTCTGCTGCCTCACTGCCCTCCTGCTGGCGGAGACCCTTGCGCTTCATCACCAGGTGACGTTGTCCATTACTGTGTTCCTGGAACACGTCTCCTATGTCTCCGACACAGCAGGCCTCAGTCTCCTGGCAGCACTGAGCGTCAAGAGCTCTCTGGGTGTTCTCTTCCCCAGCTGGGGCAGCCACCGCCCACAGCACACCTCTACTGTGGTGAGTGCCCTGAGCTGGGCCCTGGCCCTTGCTCTGCACACAGTTAGTGCACTCTGTGACTTCTGGGAGAAGGCCTTGGCGTGTAGCCTGTTTCAGAAAGGCTTTGTGGCATTTCACATGCTTCTCTGTTTGATGACATGCTTGTCCAACCTGGCCCTGACCTTCCGGGGCCTATGCTGCCCCCAGCGGTGTTCGCCCATGAGGATCTACCATGTCATGCGCACCGTGGCCATCACCTTCCTGCTTTGGGGCCTGCCCTTGGTTGCCATCAGGTACCTGCCAGAAGAGGAGGATGTCTTTGCCTTTGACCTCCTATTGTTTCTGTCTGTGGTGATCAGCACAGCCCACCTAGCCACCTACTTCTTGTCTGGGTGTCTCCGATGGCAGAGGTGCAGGGACTCCCTAAAGGTCACTGTTCAGAGGGCTCTGCTGAGTGAGATGGAAGCATGGCAGACATGGGGGTCCCAAGTGAGCCATCCCAGGGAGACTCCAGTCTCAGAACTGAGAACAAACAATGCTCCCTGTAGTGACTCAGCTCCTCAGCAAAGTGCAGGGACTTCCCGTGGCAAAGGGCTTTGAAGGAGACATTCTTGGGAGAAGCTGCCGGGTCCTCCAAAGTGCAGGTACCTGTGCTCTTCTGATCCTTCTTCAGTCGTGGACATTTTCAGAGTAACCCAATTGCTATCCAAATTGAAGAAATTGCTTCCCTTCACCATTCCCACATCCCATGGAAAGCTTGTTCTGGAAAAGGGGCTGGGAGTAAAGCAAATCCCCTGGAGTCTGCAGACTGCTAAGGGTGACAAGTGTCTGCCATCCTTATGCAGTCACTTTGCTCAGGTTCCGGCCTCCACACCCTGGCCGGCCTTTCCAGGGAACCCTGGACAGAGGCTTCCCAGAGATCCTAACGTCCCTCCATCACGTACAGCCACAACTCTCCGCTTGCTACTTCTTGGAGAGCAAGGAAAGCTATTCAGGAACAGCAGCAACACAAGGTATTCCTGGCAGTGCTAGCCCTTGAGATACCCAGGCCTGGCTGTCCAGGCCCACAGTGTGATTTCTCTGACAGGTCCTCCCTGCTCCTTCCAGGTCCAAGCACAGGCAGAGCTTGGTGTTTCTCCCAGACTCATCCCATGACCCAGGACTCTACTCTTTTCTTCACGCCTGCACATCAGCCTTCCTCCCGTTCCTCCCTGACCCAGAGTCCCGTCACCCTGACTCAGAGCAAGACTTGAGCCAGCTCTCTCTGAGGCAGAACCTGCCTGGACAGTCTCTGGTCATGCACTCTCCACCCCATCCCCCCACACACACACCCTGCAGCATGAGACCATGGCCCCTGCCACCCATGAACTCTCAGAATTTGAGGTGGTGTCCACACCCTGCGCTGTCCCCGTGACCTCCCTTGGACCTCATCCCACCCATTCCTAACTAGGGTTCTCTGTCTTCCTGTTCACACCTCACCCCTGAGCCTTGCATGTCCCCTCTCCACCCCTCCCAGAAGATTCCCTCAGCACTATTTGTGCATTTTAGTCTTTTCATCTCTCACCTACTTACAGAAGCCTCTCTTTACCACCCTACCTAACACCCACCCCTTTGGGCCTCTTTGTTATCAGGTTTGCTCTCTTTATTGCAGTTGTCATCACCCGAGATTATTTTCTGTTTATGATGTATCATGTGTTCCCCCCAGGTTCCTGTAGTTCTTCCCATATGTACGTGAAGCCCCTTAGGGCAGGGGCCACACTGGCCTCATTCCCTGGTGCCTTTCTAGGGAATACCAAAACACCTCAGGGCCACTGTGTCAGCCCCACCAGCTGGAGCCACAATTAACATTGTCTACCTTGCAGGTTTCCAAGTATGTTTTCATCCTCTCTGCCCCTAACACTGCCTGAGTGTCATCTGGCTAGAAATTGAGAAGCCGGTCTTCAGAGATTGTTCTCATTGCTCTTATAATTGATTGATCCCAATTTAATTGCTTTGGAAATGTAACTCCTACCATGACTATTTTTGAAATTCATTCTGTTTTCTCTGTAGCCTAAAATTTGGTCAATCTGTAAAGGTGCAAGTGACAAACCTAGGCAATGCATGTCCTATTCTTTTAGATATCTAGTGTTATATCATCTAAAGCAATTCTTGAGATGTTAAAGTAATCCTAAAAATGTTCTTGTTCAGATCATATTCATTTTTGCCTCCTGTAAATACTAAAAACGCTTATGACAGGTTTATTTCTCCTATTAATTTGTTTCACATCATACTAGGGATTTGTAACACTAGGATTTTATTTATATCTTTTGAGGTTGTCCTTTGATAAGTGGTAGAAACCCTCATCAGAGAACAGAAAAAGGCAGACCCCAACTGCCTGCCTTAGTCAGGATGGGATGCTCTTTCTGAATCTATTAAAATGATAATGTGTTTTGTCTTTTAATCTGTTCAAATAGTGGATCACATTGGCTCATTTTTCATGTTGAACCTACCTCACATCCCTGGAAGAAATTTCACTTTGCCATGATATACATATATCCCCACTGGTGCTGCACATGTATGCATGCTCCTGGTCACATGTTCCAGCATGTGGCACCTTAGTGGACCTAGAAGAGTTACAAACACTCAGAGAAGGAAGAAACCAGTGAGAGGAATTCCAAGATCTAACTTCAAGACTTAGTATAAAGGTTCAGAAATTCAAACAGTGTGGTATTGGTACCAAAACAAATAAATACCATATTTCACAAGTATAATGCACTCCCATGTACAATGTACACCCACATTTTTGGCCCAAACATGCAGGAAAACACCCCTTGAGAAAATGGCCAGTTCTTGGGGGGAGAGACACCTCCAGGGAGGACTAACACTCCCCTGGTAAATGTGCAGATCATACCACCCTCCCACAGCTGCCCACTCTGTGAAGGTTTGCCCTCCCCTCTCTCCCAGGACCCTTTCCTTCCCCACAACATTACAACCCTGGCCAAGATGGCCATGTGCATGGCTGCTGGTGGGGGTGGACCAGGAGCCCCACACAGGCCCCAGGTCCCCTTTGCACGTCCAGGCCTCAGGTCTCAGCCCTGGCCCCACACAGCTGCATCCCACCTCACCAGTCCTGTGGCTAATTCCTCCCCTGATTACAGTGCTCAGCAGAGGCCACTGCAGTCCACTCTCACCAGAACCCAGATCTTCCCAGACGGGAAGCAGGTACATCCAGTGGGCCCAGGGCTGGAGTGCATGGTAACTCCTGGAGGCCTGGTGTGCTCCCCCGCTCCCAAGCCATACTACCTATATATAATATGCATCCTTATTTTTTCCATCAAAAACTTAAGCAGAAGGTGTGTATTATACATGACAAAATATGGTAGATCAATAGAATAGACGACAGTCTGGAGGACACCCTCATATATTTGTTCAATAGATTGTGACGAAAGTGCAAAGCAAATTCAGACATAAAAGGATGGTCTTAGTAACAGACAGTATTAGAAGGACTGGATATGCATAGGAACACAAACATCATTCTGTTTGTGGCATCATGTACAGTAATTAACTCAATATTTACCCTAAATCAAAATGGAAGTCTTGAAACTATAAAACTTGTGTCAGAAAAAAGGGATATAATGAGTGTGAGTTGGAAGTAGACAAAGATGTCTTTGGTGAACACCAAAATCAGGATGCATAGAAGATAAAAGTTGACAAATTGGACTTGATCAAAATGAAGAAGGTGTGCACTTGGAAAGATGGTGTAGAGAGCAGGAGGACAAGAGCCCCCAGCAGGAGGAATCTCACCTCTTATGAAGGACTCCTGCACAGGACATATAAAGACCTCTTAGTTCTGGGCTCCCAAGGTCTTCAAGAGTCACACGAGTACTGAGCTCTGGGCCGACTCAGGAGATGCAGCCCACCTGTCATTCCTATCCCAGAGCAGTGGTATCCAAAGTCCCATTCCAGGATCCCCTCCTTGGCCCACAAACCCTCACCTCCCTGCATCTGCACCCACAGAGCAGGCTCTGGGACCCTCTGGGGACACAGCCCCTCCTCTAGGACACAGGAGTCAGTCTCAAGCTCCAGATCCCCAGCTTCACAAACGATTCCCCCAGTGTATGTTGGGCCTGTCTCAAACGGACAGTGAGGTGGCCTGATACCACCTGAACACTCGGTTGGGACCTAATCCTGAGCTAAAGAACCAGAGCAATGTGGGACATTTGCCAGACAAGCCCCGCATTCTGCTGGGTCCCACAGGGCCCTTCTTGCCAAGCTCTGGCTCTAGAAATGTGGTGCAGAGGCCTGGGGTGACTGGCCCAGCACCCACAAGGTAAGGCTGTCCCCAAAAGTAACTTCAGTGTTTCTTGGTACCCCTATCTTACCAGTAACCTTTCCCCCATCAAGGACCCCCATTGTGCAAACCCAGTAAGAAGAGGAAGATCAGTAAAAGAGACCATGGAAGGAAAAGAAATCAGATGACCCTAGAACATCTTTCTGACCCAGAAAGACTCAGGGAGGTCATTAACTTCAGTTACTCTTCTGTCCCTGAGGATGACAGTGAAAAGTACAATAGGGGCCAGAGGAGGCCAAGCTCAATCTCTGCAGATGTAGCACAGTTACACGTGGGCTCTTCTGGACTCAGAGATATGGAGTAGAAACTGTGTAAACAGGAGACCAGGTGACACGGGAAAGTACCTCCCAATGCTAGAAATCACTTGATCTGAGTGGATCCTTGGCTATGGGCAAGAAAGAATTCAGGAACAAACCAATAGTATAAAGAGAAAGCAAATTTTATTCAGAAAGTATAGAAAATCTATTCCACAGACTCCCCTGCAAAGAACCAGGCCCCATGGATTCATAGATGTTTCTATTTAAGCAACAGCTTAAGTATAAGCTAAACAAAGGGAGGAATATTCATATTATTTCTTGAAAGGGGAGTGGTTTCTTGGAATTGAGGTGATGCCTCCTTTTGACTAAATATGGTCACACAGGAGGTGTCCCCAGTCAGGTACATGATGGGAATGGGTGGTGTCTGCAGACATTTTATGGTAATTTTATGGTACTGAGGGTATAATGAGGCTACCCCATCCAGAAGAGGTTGGTTCCCCACACCCACACACACACCTTGGTTCTAACTTGTCTTACCTCCTGTTTTGAGCAGGGAGGCTGTAAACTTTGTTTCCAGACATCCTGACTCAGCCGAGCAGTCCTGCGGCAGTGCCTGCCAGTACCCATCAGGTGCTCACATGCACAGGCAAATGTGCTGTCATATTCTGCCCTGGGGACAGATGAACCACCCCAGGACACTGCTGGTCCCTAGCCTGAGGTCAGTGGTGTCCTTGGTGTCCCTCTCCAGCCTCAGGAGGTGGGGGTGCCAGATGCAGGGAGGAAGTACAGACAGAAGGAGGGAGAGGAGGAAAAAGTGTCACTGGAACCCAACCACCAAAGGACAGTGGACAGAAGTGACCCCAGACCCTCCCAAGGACACTTCAAAGAGAGTGCCATGAATAGCCCAAATGCTGCTGATCCCCAGCTCTCTGCTGTTGTCTCAGGCCTCAGCAAAGACCCTGTGGAGCTCTGGTTGAGTCTCGGTGAATTATCAAGTAGTCTAGACCCTGGTGTCTGCTGAGGGTGGGAAGGGAAGTGCTTGTGGCCACACAGGAGGTAGGTGGGAAGCTCAGCTCTGTCCTTCCCTCAGTCCTGCTGTAACCTGTTCCAAGACAGGCTGGTCAGGGGCCTGGGCCAGGCCAACCTCACCAGCACCTGCCCAAGGGTGTCCAGTGCCTCCTGCAGACAGTTTTGAGAGCTAAAGAAACAGGCCGAACACAACAAATTTATTTTTTCAACCAACTGGGGGACTTCAGGGTATTGAGGGGCCCAAAGGAAGGACTTCTTAGAAACTGCTGGTGGCTCTGTTCCCTGTCTTGCAGGTTCATTTTTTGTAGTGGAACCACATTTCCTGGCTTTTTTTTTTCAAAGACATGCTTGAACTAAGGCAAGAAGACCTCAGGACCCATCCTCCAGAGCACATAGCAGTCCTGTTTTCTCCTGTGTTCTCTCTATGATGGGGAACATTTTTTCCTCTCAAAGAGCAAGTTCTGGTCAATGGCCAGGAGGAGGCCACTCAGGACACGGGAGCCTGCCCATCCCAGCCACCTCCTATGAGTGTGCTTGGGAGCTGCTCCTCCTGCTCTTGCCCCACCCTCACTATGAGAGCCATCAGTATTGAAGGCTTGGCAGTTCCTAGATGTTGCCTTGGTGGACAAGGGCAGTCCCCAGCTACCCATGCGCCGTTTCCAAATGGGGACACAGCAGCCTAATTGGCAGCAACAGGGCTTGCGGCAGCCAGATCAGCAGCACCATGGATTGAGTTAGCTGTATTGGTAGCACCAGGACTGGCATAGCTGGATGGGCAGAAGGGTTTGGGGCAGCTGGAACGGTGGCAGCTGGATTGGTGGCAGCAGGACTTGCACTGCTCCCACATGATCTTCTGTGTCTGTGCCAATCAGCAGCAGTTCCCAGGTCTCTGAGAAGGTCATGCTGGCTGCTGGGACCCTCATTGTTTCTGGTGCCTCTCCCCTTCCAAGGCTCAGCTTAAGGTCAGGATGGAAGCTTCCAGCTCTGTGATGTGTTCCCTGAGAGTAGGACTCTGATCCAAAGGTCAGCAGCTGGATGAGCTGCAGCTTGCCAGGGGTTGTCCTGGCTCTTTTCAGGACATTCTTGTCACTCCCCACCCCGAGAACAGGCAGACATAGGCCCCACCATAAGGGTAGTGGGGAGAACCCTGGCCCTGCCTTGGGTGTTCCATGGGTTGAGTAAGGCTTGGTGATAGGGCCCCAGTTGGGAGGGTCTGACCTATCCCATGGTCCTAGGGGTGGCCAGAGCAGATGTAGAAGAGGAAGATGTGCCCAGAAGCACTACTCCAGGCCATCCTGAGGAAACCAGGGCCCCCAACATACAGGTGTATCAAGAGCTTAGGCATTAACACCCAGCGAAGGAATCTCCAAACCACCTGTGGTCTGTTTGGCACTGGCGACCGGCTGGCCACAGCCTGATCTCCCAAGGCCCCCCTAGACTCTGTGGAAGCCCTTACATCCTGCTGGGCCTCTATCTGGGGGACAGCACAGCCAGACAAGGGTGGGGAGAACCAGGTGCCTGAGTCAGGGGGCTTCCCCAAGGGCTGCTGGAGCTGAGCTACTGGGCCAGAGAGGGCCAGCCAGCTCTGGACAGGGGTCCTGCCCATGCTCTGTCCCCAAATCCTGGATGGGTCAGGCAAGGGTTGGGGAGGACAAGACTCCTGAGTCAGGGGCTGTCCCCTAGGATGCTGGGCCAGGGAGGGCCAGTCCAGCCCTCCTGGGGGGGCTCTGGATGCTGCAGCACACTGACCCCAGCCCAAGGACCTGCCTGGGATGCTCCACCACTTGGGCTGGAAGGAAAGCAGGCTTTTTGAGTTTCTTCCCTGAGCATATCTGGCCCTCCCAGGGCCAGAACCCCTGACTGGGGTTGCTGGAGTGCTCATGGTTCCCGCTTGGGGAACCATGACACTGAGACCTTCCCTGCAGGCAGCTGACCCCAGGGCCAGGGTTGTGTCCACCTAGGATGGGAAAGTGTCAGGCACCACACTTCCAACTGCCCTGGGATGAGCCCCACGGGTCACACTGGCTCAGGCCCCTGCCTCAGGCCCCTGCCTCATGCCCTCTCCCTAGAGCTGCTTGGCCTGGGCCTCAGCCATGGTTCAGAACTCAGGTGGAAACAACCATCCCACCTATCCCAGCCATTCAGAGGGCCCTCATAGCAGGAGGATGTAGGGGAGGCCTGGGAGGAATCTTGCCCACATGCCCTCCCCATCTCCCAGGTATAACCAGTGAACCCACTGTCACAACCTGCCATGGGACCCAACCAATTCTAAGAATAGGCTGGACAAGGTGAGGAAGAAGAGGAGGAAGGGGAGGAGGAAGGGCTCCAGGGCCAGGCACTGCCCGCTCTTCACTGGCCCACACAGTGACTCAGGAGGGGACCTGGTGTTGAAGCCCACCTGGAGGGGGCAGGTCCCAGTGCTTCCTCCTTGGCTCTGCCAAGGACACCAAAGGAGCCCAAGCACCTCAGTGTCCGGTCCGGGACAGCCCAGGCCTGGGACAAGGAGATCCCAGGAATTTTCCTGCATTGCAAATACAGGAAGTTTGGGAGGCGTTCCAGGGATGGGCAGGCATCAGTTGAAAGGAGTTCCATGGAAGTGGTCAGGGCCTGCACCCTGCTCCCCATGCCATACACCACCCATTGGACCAGAGCTGGGTCCCTCTGTGGCCACCCCTGGGGTCCAGCTGTTCATGGGAGGCCCCGGCAGGAGAAAAGTCCTTGCAGGGACGTGTTCACCTCCTCTCACGTGTGTCATGCTGGGGCCGGAGCAGAGGCCCTGGTGGGGCCAACCAGGTCTGTCCTGCCTGCTCTCTTCAGGAACCCCCTGGCTCAGGGACTTACCTCTGTGTAATTCAAATCCTACAAAGGTGATATGCATTCACCTCCAGGATGTACAAGTCCCACCTCCTCAGGGTGAGTGGGAAGGAGGTCTGTGGGGAGAGCAGGGGACAGGGGACAGAATCCTTCCAGGCTGAGGGTAACACCTGAACAGGGCCCAGTGGGCCTCAACCTACAGGTTCCAAGACCTTCCACATGGGACGGGAGCCCCCGAGGCTGAGTCAGACAAGTCCTGTAGCTCCTCAGGGTGGACTCATCCCAGCAAGGAGTTGGCTTCTCAAAGAAGGGTCTCCCTGAGGACATGGGGTTCCCTGGGCTCCCCCAAGGTGGATCCTGACAGAGTCTGCCCACCTTGTTGGCCTAAGCCCTGGCCTCTGCTCTGGGCCACCCCCTCTCAGGCAGGGCCTGGCTCATCTACCCTGCAAGGACCTGCCCAGGCCTCCTGTGGGGTGGGGTGACCTGAGCCCTCCCCTGAGCTAGGGAGCCAGGCACGGTGGGGCAGGAGGGGCCCTGGCCTGGGGCTCGCCATGCATCCGTCTCACCTCAGTGAAGCAGAGTAGAAACCAGGCCATGGTGTGCAGCCCTACAGAGAAGCCCTCCTTGTGCTGATGGAAGGAGCAGAGGTACTTGAGGCCCCCCCCCAAAATGTCCCCAAAACCTCCCTGCTCCACGGCTCAGAACCCCTGGTAGACAGGCTTCCCCAGGCCCTGTCCAGCCAGAATTCAACCCTGGTCCCAGTGCTTCTGTCCCCTCCAGGGAAAGAAAGAGACATCAAACTACAAACCCATGGAAAACCCCACAACAGAGGAGAGGCTCCAGCTGGGGTTTGGGCCTCCCCTCAGCCCCTGACCCCATGGGATCCTCACCTCTGGGAAGGCACCAGGGACACCGTCCACTCACCATACGTCACCTCAGGTCTGGCAAAGCTCTTCTGAGCAACAGCTCCTGAAGGTCCAGGAGCCTCTAGAGCTTAGGATAGCTGGGGAGATAGAACCCTGAGGAGCCCCCAGCCCCCAGGAAGTCAGGCTGGTCCCCTGGTGTGGACCAGTGACCCTGATCCTGAGGCCACCCACCTCTCATCCAATGGGGTCTTTGCACTAGAAACAGGGTGTTGGGGAAGGGAATGTCCTCTGGAGCCTGGCTGAACCCAGACAGGGACATGTGAGGCTAGCAGAGATACCAGGGTCAGGGGGATGGAGGGAGTAACCATCTCCTACATTGGGGTCAGGCCAGAGGACACAAGATGGGGAGACAACTACCATGTAGGCTTTGGGCTACAGACAACTGCAATGGGCCAAGAGGGTGGCTGGGAGGATAGCCACATGTGAGGCAGAAGGAGCATAGGGGGAAAAGGGTCACCTGGATAAGACCAAGCCAGAGGGGTGGGACTCCAGGACACAGAGAGGCTGAGACACCCTTTGGTGATGGAGACAAAGGCCCTCTAGCTCAGAATGTGGGGGTCCCTAGCCAACCCCTGGGGGACCCTCCACAGGAGGGCCTTAACTATCCTGGAGGTTGAAACCTGTTGGGGACTGAAGGCACCTTGCCCATAGTTGGGATCACCCCTGCCACAGTGACCATCATCTGGCCGGGCAGTGTAGGGTCCATGGGCACTATCCACTGCCCCTACATCTTGTATTTCTCATTGTGCATTAGATGGACCAGGGCCCAGAAGGCAGCTCATAGGTTGGTGAGCAGAACATGGTTCATAACCTTGCAATAGCCCACCTCCTGGAAGTGCCAGGGTCACCATGAAAAGAGGTCACCTGACAGGACAGAGGGCACCTAAGAAGGCAGAGGTCACCTGGGAGGGCTAATGTCACCTAAGAAGGGAGAGGTCACCTGGAAGGGCAAAGGTTACATGGGAGGATCCTGGGAAATGTGGGTGCAGCCTCCATGCCCCTCCCGATGTGATGGGTCAGAAGTGAGTGGATCGTATGTATCTCGATGTACAGAGAGCTCCTGGAGAGACTCCTGCAGCATCCAAGCTCATGTGGCCTCAGAGGGCACACATCCAGGGCCCATTCCTAGGTGCGAGGCGGGGAGGCCTCTGTGCGGGCTCAGGCAGCACCCATGAACCTGTTCTCTCCCATCTGGGGCACTGACTGCCGTACACAGGGTCCTGAGATGGACCACCGGTGGCCATGCCCAGGGGGATGGTTGCTGGGTGCTCACCCCAGCGTGGACAGCCCGTGGAATCACTCCCTGTCCACTGTCCTCTTCTGGGGTGCAGGAAAGAGGAACTGTTGTCTCTGTCAAGTTTCTGATCAGTCATGTGGCTTCTTCGGGATCCGTACTCTCACTGTAACTGCAGCCAGGTGCACCAGGCACCTGACTAACTACTGAAATATTTCTGCCGAGAGGAGTGACCTGCTCACCACTCAGCTGGTGAGGTTTAGGGCAGCCCCAGGAGGAAGGTGAGATGGCTCCTACTGACAGGTCCAGGCAGGGCCAGGAGTCTGCACCCCACTCCCTTCCACCTCTGTCGTCAAGGGAAGACCCCCCACCCCTTCCTCCAGTGTTCCTGACAGCATCGAGCCTGAGCCCTACCCAGCTGTCCTGGTGCATCACAAGGAAAGAAGCAGTGACACCTCTGAGCCTCTCCCACCTGTGATGTGGGAACATGGCCTGGGCGCAGCATTGCCCGGGAAAAGTCGCTGTGTTAGGGACAGAGAAGGCCAGGAGTGCAAATGCCGCCTGTCACCTCCAGCTTGTCTCACAAACCCTAATAAGGAAACCCAGGCTGGGCTAAAATGATCCCCCAATTCAGCACAGAGTTCTTCCAGGTGGCTCAGTTTTTATAACAGTGTTTGGGCAAATCTACATACAGTAAAATTCAAATATCTCAGCTGCTCAGCTGGGTGAGTTTTGTTCCCTCTGGCTGGTCTCCTGCTTTTTTTGTGCATATACAGAAGTATAGTCCCATGTCTGAACCAACCCTGCAGCCCCTCACAGTAGCTGCTTCCTCCTCAGAATCTCCAGCCTGTCCCCTCTGAGGCCAACCTCGCTCCATCAGCCTCCTTCAACCACTGGTCTGTTCTCAGCTTCTGTGGGTTGGTCTTTGGCAGAAGGGCCTGTCCATCATCCATCGCTGCCCCTGCAGTGTGCAGCCCATGGGTCTAGCTTCTTTCACTTGCAAACTGCACTAAGGGGCACTCCTGCTCCTGCCTGGTTGGGCATGTCCCTTATCACTGAGCTGTCTTCTGTTTGCTGAGTGCACTGCCCTGTCTTTATCCGCTGCCTTGTGGAAGACCATCCCATTTGTAGTTTTCAGTGGTTATGAATGAAGCAGTGAATGTGATGCACAGGTCATTGTGAACATAAGTTTTGGAAGCAGTTCAGCTGGGTAAGTATCTCTGAGCATGTGTGGTGGGTGCCTGTTTAGCTTTGCAAGAAGGTGCCCAACTATCTTTCCAAGTTGCTGTACCATGTTGTGCCCCCACCAGCCATGGTGAGGCTTCCTGTAGTTCCACATACCACTTCCACTCTCCCTGTGGGTGGTGTCATTCAGGAGTCCCATAGGTCCACCCAGGGCCCGGCATGTCCTGCGGAGCACATTCACCATGGAGCCCTGTGTTGGCTCCTGCTGCTGTGTCCTCAGGAGCCCAGGAGGTGCTCAGAACATAAGACTAGCTGACCCCTGGCCAGGAGAGCCCTTGGGCCCTTGTGGGGCTCTGTCATACCCTCCTCTGGGTCCCCTGCCTCCCACAGGGATCCTGCTCTCCATCTGCATTCCCCCATCTCTCCTGAGACTCTCTATCCCCCAGAATCTTGCATGACATTATACTGCTGCCCGACTGTGATGAGGTCTCTGAGAGCCAGGCTCGCATCCAGATCAATCTGGTACATGTGCTGCAATGACACTTGCCCTGTAAAAGGAGTTTCTAGGTGTTTCTCTCCAGCCCTGTCTTTACTAGGGTTTGGTATTGAGGCTGAGCACTTTATAAAACGACTTGGGGACTTCCATCTTCCTTGGTCTGTAAGCCCCAGGTAAGGAACTCCGGTCATGAGAAGATCACAGGGAACTCAGCCCTGTCTGGCTCTGGTCCTGGCCGTCCCATGAGGGTGGACCTTGGGTAGTCCTCTGTGGAAAGCCTTTTTTTCTCTTGCACATGACGCAGTTTTGCCTGGAAGTCATCTGTTTTCTCGGTTTTCAAATGTTAGTGGCAGAAACATTGGGGAGGGATTTCAGGCCCAGGGTCTCAAAGACATTGCCGCTGCCTCTGCCTGGATACCTCCAGACCGGCCAGCACAGGGCAGCTAGACAGAGCCCTCTGTCTGGACACCTCAATACTGGCTGGCACAGGGTGCTTGACTCTGGCTATGACACCCTGTCCCAGGGCCCTTCCTCCACCTTCCCTCCATCCAGGGAGCTTACCCTTTCTGAGACTCCAGCACTTGACCCTTTGCCCAGGCTGGACCTGCCAGGAATTCCCTACTGCCAAGTCTGCCATATAGCCAGATCCTGGGACCTCCCAACTTGGAATAAAGTTGAGAGACAGTACTTTCTAAAGGGAAAGGCTTATTGGAATTTGCACAAGAACTGAAAGACTCTGGTAAAATATCGGATGTCAGGGTCACCCCCACATGCCAGCCTCCCTGCAGGGCACACTGCAGTGGTCACCCTATCAATAGACAGATGAGCAAAGGGTGGGCCAGAGAGGGAAGTGATTTGTCCAGAGGCACACAGCACACTGGAGCAGATGATAAGCAGAATGGCCATGTGCCTCCTGTACTGCCTTCGAGGAGCCTAAGGGGCCTCCTCCCCCTCCCCTTCTCACTCCACCTTCTTGTGACCCCAGCTGGGCCTAGTATTTCCAGCTGATGTTGAAATGTAGCCTCAGGAGACTGAAGAACTTGGAAAAGGAAGAAGAGTGGGGGAAGGGGCAGGGGAATGCAGGGAAGAGATGAAACCCTTCGAGGGGAGGGGAGGAAGGAATGGGAAGCCCACCAGCTGTCCTGGTCAGCTTGGGGTGGGGCTGCTCCTGGCACCTCGGCATTTTTCACCAACACCTTTTCTTCTGACTCAGTGAGTCCGGAAAGCATAAACCCTCATTGGCCCCAGGGGAGTCAGCCACTTTCTTCCCTCTGAAAAAGTGTGTGCTTTAAACCAGGAGGGGCTAGTTAGTTGGTGCCAGCTTCCCAACCCTAGACACAGAGTTTCTGCTGACAGCCCCAATCCAGCCAGAGCTCTGCTCTGTAGCACTGGAGCTGGAGCTGGTGTGGGCCCAGGAGGTGGAATGCTGCCCTCCCAGGCCTACACCCAGTGGCATTAGGTCCCTGCAGGGGCAGGTGGGACTAGCAACTGGGAGAGGCGCCCCAGACACTTAGGTCCTTGGCTAGGGAAGGTGATTCAGTCTGGTGGGAGGAGGGCTTCTGGAACCAGGAACTGCAGCCTAAGTTGGAGCTACCTTACCTCCATGTCACCTGGAGAAAAACTGGACCCAATTCCAGACCGCTTCATCCTGCAGCCGCCAGTCTTCCACCCGGTGAGCCACCCCTCTGCTCCAGAACCTCCTAGGTCTCTGGGCTCCTCCCCTCTAGCTGGGCCCACACTCCCAGGTGGTGGGCTGGAGAAGAAGCAGTCTCGGGCCTGCTTCACCAGCACCTGCCCTGGGTTTGGGAAGGCCCTCCTGAATTCAGCAAAGCAGCTGACATTAATTCCCACTTGGGCATGAATGACTGCTGGGTTCCCAGGGTCCCTGCATTTTGAAAATTGTGATGCCTGGAGCCTGGTGCTGCAACCCCTCCTATAACCAGGGATGGGAGTAGAGGGTGGGAGGATCTTTGAGGGAAAACTGACTATCTCAAGGGCAAGGGCAGCCAGGTCTCTAGTCTGAAAGGGAGGGTCAAGTGAGAACCTCCAACTCCAGGACTGAGGTAGGGTTTTCCCTTCCTCCTCCTGCTCAGGTTTAGACAGTAGATTTTCTAAAGCTGGGCAAGGCTCTACAGAAGCCCAAGGTCCCAGTAGACACCCCTGCTACCTTTCTGCTACTTGGCCCTCTCCTCCGATGAGACCTATATCTGCTCAGTTAATTGCAGGCCTGGAGGGAGCCTGGAACATGACAGCGACTGAGGTTCTGAGTTAGCTGAGCTGCAGGTGCTCTGGCAGGCAGGAATCCAAGGCCTCCCAAGTCCCCCTGGTGCCTGAGCCATCAGCAGAAAAGCGGCCTCAGGTTACAAGGACCCCTTGCTTGAGGCCAAGAGCTCTCGCCTGGAGGGCAGCACTGCTGGGTCTCAGCCCTTTTTAGGTCATCTGGATTTCTAAAGGTTGTTGGCAGCTGAAGGGACACAGGAAGGTGTCTTGTGATGCCACCAGATGTGCACCTGCCCTACTGTTCAAACTCATTTCACAGACACCTGTGCAGAGCCCCGGCTGTGCCGGGCCAGGCATTGAGCCTGCAGGACTGGAAGACAGGCTTCAGCTTTGGAAGGCTATGGACTCCCAGTAAGAACAACTTGCCTGTCCCTCTGAGCCAGGGGCTGAGCTGGCCCTATGAGCAAAATGTTCTGGGAGCTCAGGAAAGGGGAGGAGTACCCCAGGCGCCTGAGTGGATGATGTTGGAGAAAGAGTCAGGGATGGGGAAGAGCACAGGAATAGCCCAGAAGAGGCAGGAAGGTAAAAGCTTCTCTGTAGAGAAGGTGAACCTGGGAGGCCATCATTAGAAGTCTCTCTAGGAGTCTGTAACAGGGTCATCTCTCAGTTCCCACCTGTCCATCTTCTTGCTTCCCAGCTGGTGGGCTCCAGCCATAAATAGTCCTCAGGAGGCCTGGATACCAGGCTTCTGGGGCCAGAGTGGCATCCAGTTAACAGAAAGCTTTGCTGAGGACGCAGAAGCCCAGGAGCTGGGGGAGGAAGCTGGCTAGTGGCCAATGGGACAGTGGAACTGAATTTTGCTTCCCCAGTATGTGGCTGTGTATGAAGGGCTTCATACACAGCCACATACTGGGGAAGCAAAAGGGTAAGTCAGTGAAGAAGACTATTTCAGAGAAAGCTGGTTTGTCTGCAAGGATATCTTCTGTCTGGGGAGGAAAACTTGAGTCTTCTTGGTCCTCTTCCCTCCTCACTTTCCTGACAAAGGAGCCCCAGGCCCTTTCTCCGACTCTGCCACCAATGGGTTTCTCCCCTTGTGCAGGTGGTTCCTTATGTCACAACAATTTTTGGTGGCCTGCACACAGGCAAGATGGTGATGCTGCAGGGTGTGGTCCCTCCAGATGCACGCAGGTAAGGGGGGTGTCCTGGGGGATGCTGAGTTCAGCACTCAGGGGATCTGGAGTCTCTGACCAGGACTGCACTTTGAGGGCCTCCCCTCTGGCCAGGTTTCAGGTGGACTTCCAGTGTGGCTGCAGCCTGTATCCCCGACCGGATATTGCCATCCACTTCAACCCTCGCTTCTACACCACCAAGCCCCATGTCATCTGCAACACCCTGTATGGTGGACGCTGGCAAAAGGAGGCCCGGTGGCCCCACCTGGCCCTGCAGAGAGGGGCCAGCTTCCTCATTCTCTTCCTCTTTGGGAATGAGGAAGTGAAGGTGAGTGGAAGAAGTGGTCATCTTTCCACCCTTCCTTCCTCAGACTAACTCCCTTGTCACCATGTGGAGTGGCACTGGGGGAGGGGAGGCTGGCCTGGGCCCACATGGCCCCAAGAAATCTCTTTGGTGCCTGGCCCCAAAGAGGGCCTCCCCCCCCCTGCCCTGGCCCGCGGGGCTAGTTCAGCAGGGACCTAGGGTATGGGGGGAGAGAGTGAAACAGACAAGAGACACGAGGAAACAGAGAGCAAGACAAAATTCTGATCAAGCTCTCCAAAAACTTTATTTTTTAACAGCTATATAAACACAAGCGGAGGGAGGAAGTGTGCTCGGGGGTATGAGAGGGTGGGGAATTCCCGGAGCAGGTGTGGTAATCCAACAGTCAGGATGTTCGTTTCACCTAGGGCAGTAACCTTCCAAGCACTTGACTTAAGCGATAAGTTTCCAAGGTGAGCTTGCTCTTAAGTATTGGCTCCCGGCACCCCCCCATCAGAGCAAGCACACAGGGAGCACCTACTATATGCCAGGCATTGTTCTGAGCCCTCTAAGTACACCAGCTCATTGAATCCTCACAGGAACCCCAGGAGGCAGACACTTTAACATGACTGTCACTATCTCACATGGAGGGTATGGGGGTCAAGGAAGGGAACAGAGGACTCCACCTCAAGGCTTTGACCTCTGATATGGGCCCCTGCCAAGAAGACAGGTGGCTGGAGGAAAGGGGACTTGTGGGATGCAGGTTATCACCCAGCTCTCAGGCCTCAGTTTCCTCACCTAGACGGAATGTTGGTGATGCTGCAGGTGTGCTGAGAAGCCACAAGGAGGCCCATGGGGAAGTGCCTTGTCTGGATCAGGAAAGGCACTAGAGGTGCCTTGGTCCCAAGGTCAGCTCTGCAAGCTTGGGTGGTTTACCTGAGCTCCCCAAGGGCACTGCAAAATGTCCCTACCTCATAGAGTTGCTGTTATTTTAAATGAGGAAAACTCCAGGTAACCATGCTCGGTGATGCCAGGCTGTTACATGCACATTGTGAACCCCATCCACATTAGCTCCTGTCTCCCTCCAGGTGAGTGTGAATGGACAGCACTTTCTCCACTACCACTACCGGCTCCCACTATCTCGTGTGGACACCCTGGGCATATTTGGTGACATCATGGTGAAGGCTGTTGGATTTCTGAACATCAATGTAAGTTTTTTTGGCCCAAGGCCTCTGACTCGGACAGGCAGGGGACCCCTCCCCAACCCCAGACTGAGAGACGGAGGGGCCCAGTACCCCAGTAACAGCCCAGGAGGAAAGAATCCACAGAGCTGTCAGATGTGAATGGGATGAGGGGAGAAGGACATGACGGGAGAATTGGGGCCCTGGAACCACAGCAGGAGTCTGCCCTGGGGGTGGGCCAGTTAAGCACATTAGGGCCCAAACAAGCTGCAGCCAGCTCTGTCATGTTCACCTGACGAGATAATTCAAAATACAGATGTCTGGGACCTGCCACCAGAGATTCTGATAAGGAAGCCTGAGTTGAGACTTAGGAATGGGTGTGTTCAAAATGCCAGCTTTGGGGAGCACTGACCAGCCATGTAGGAGGCATGAGACCCAGAGGGCTTGCAGGGGTCCTGAGTGCTGTTGTTCTTTTTCCTTTTGAACAGCCATTTGCAGAGGGCAGCAGGGAGTACCCAGCTGGACATGTGAGTCTCCTGGGAGAAGGTTGGGCAGCCCAACCTTGGGCCACCATGCCGCTATACCCTTACTCAAGGATTGTCTGCCCCTGGACTCGCTGCTATAGTTGCCATAGCTGGCTCTGCTTCCATCCCTGGAGTGTCTGAACTAGGTTCCCCAAGCAGATGGATGGGGGTGAGCTGATGCCTGGAGAGGGCAGGGACCCCACATTCCTATTAGGAGATGCCCTTCAGTTGGAGATTTCTATTCTCAAAGCAACCCTGCAAGGTGGCTGGGGTTGGTTTTACAGGACAGAAGGGGCGATGAGGCCTCTGTACTTGCCTAAGACCACACAGTGAGCAAGCGACATATCCACAGTCCATTTCTTCCCCCTGTTCCATACCTGGAGAACCTCTGAATTCGAAAGGACCCCATGGGGGCCCAGTGACTCATCTACTGCAAGAGAGAGACAAGCCCCAAATATCTCCAACTTGTAAGAGTAACAGTAAGAGTTTCCCTTTCACTGAGCAAATGCACATGGCCTGTATCCCCCTTTCTTCTCTGACAGCCATTCCTGCTGAGGAGCCCCAAGCTGGTGAGTAAGCCTCCCTCCTCCTTGGCCTGGAGGTACGGGTCCTGGCCTGCCCCATGGACAGGAGGGTTGGGCAGAGGCTGGAGAGCTACAGAGGTGGGAAATGCCCTCAGCCTCAAGATTTCCCCTTCTTTGTAGACAGTGTGGGCTGTGGGTGGTGGGAAGCTCCAGGCAGAAGCTCCAGCTTCATTTGCCTTTCTTCCATTATTCTGCACAGTTACTTGCTACTCCTGGTGCTAAGCCCCGTGCCAAGTTCTCGGACAGAGGCACAAGCCAGTCCCAGCCTTGCAGTTGCTCTTGAGCTGGTGGGGAAAAGGCTGTGAGTGGCTGCAGGGTGCAGCAAGAGAAGGAGGACATGGTGCTTGTCAGGGCACAGAGAGACACTGTGCGGGGAGGGTTTTGTCAACAGCGGAGCATAGAAGGCCTAGCCTGCACCAGGCATCTAATAAAAGAGCTGTGTCTCCTGACTACAGTCCTGGAGGGAAATGAGCCTACTTTTGTGCTCCCCAGTTCCAGAGGAGGTGGCCCTTCCTGAGCCCTCTGTGAGGGGTCTTCTCAGTCACTTCCTCTGTTCCTTCAGGAGGTGCCCTGCTTACATGCTCTTCCCCAAGGTCTCTGGCCTGGGCAGGTCATCGTGGTGCGGGGACTGGTCTTACAGGAGCCAAAGGAGTAAGTATCTAGCTCCCAGGTGGAAGATGGGAGCAGCATCAGTGCTGGGCACGTTCTTATAAAACACCCCCCCTCTCTTAATTTCTTGGCACCACCACTTATCTCCCTTTCGCTGATAAGCACACAGAAGGGCAGAAAGGAAAGTAAGTTGCCCCAGGTCAGAGAGCCTATGAAAGTCCAGCTGGAATTGGGCCCAGCAGCCCCACCCGGGAGCATCTTCCCTACAGGTACATCTGGTCAGGCCAGCTGGCCCCTTGTCACAGGTCCCAGGAAAGGCCCATATAAGGGCCTTTTCAGGTGCAGAATCTGGGAGGATGGGTCTCCCATGGGGACACAGTAAACAGTTCAGGAAGCAGCCAGGCTGCCCAGAAAGGAGGCTGCGACTTGGAAAGACACAATTATTAGGTGGTCACTGCCCAGCTTCTCCTGCAGGGGCACTGAAGCCCAGACCCACTGCTCCAATGTAGTTAGACAAGGGCCCACCTGCCTGCCCTGGAAAGATGCTTCAAATTTTATGACTTTTCTGGGCCAGACTGCCTGCATTGGCATCTGCCTAGGAGACTTACTGAGCAGATGCCAACACAGGCAGTCTGGCCCAGTTTCCTTCTCTGTAAGAAGGAGATAATAATAATCCTGGCATCAGGACTAATGCTTAGAATAGTATATGGCATGTAGTAAGTGCTCCACAAATGTGGGTGTGTCTTATTGGACACAGGGAAGGGAAGGGAGGACCCTGTGTTCTTCCCACTTTGTTTTGTTTTTATTTTTTAAGTCACTGACTTCAGTAAATCCTTGCCCTGCCTGCTCCTGATCATGGCTGAGAGTTTGGGGCAGGCACAGTACATAGCACCGAATAGCACAGGTCTCGAAAGGCAGGCATGACTAGGTTGGATTCCTGCTGTGCCGCTTATAAACTGTGTGGTCTTAAGAAGGTCACTAAACCTCTCTGAGTCTGAGTTTCCCTATTGGAAAAAGGAGGAAGATAATCCCAACCTGGTGAGGAAAATGGAAAGGTGCCGTTGGTAGAAGGAATGCTTCCTCTCCCCAAAACTTGGAGGCATGAGACCAGGTTCATCTCCTGGCTCAGAGTCACGAGGTCATTAGTGACAGGGTTAGTGACACAGCTCTTTCCCAAGGGCCATGAAAGAACACTTATGTTGTCTGAGCATCACATAAATATGGGACACCCTTCTGGGAGAGCCACAATGTAGAAAGAATATTTCCATAAACCAAACTGTGCCAGATCTTCTGATTGTTTTTCAATTGAACCTGGAAGCCATATTTTATATAAACTCTCTCAATTTTTGAATATTGCGTTAACTTAAAAGTGAAGAATACTATGGACAGAATATTCCTATAGGCCAGTTTGGCTGTGGTCCATCAAGACCTAGTATAAGGCCTGGGCCTTAGCAAGGTGCCACAGACACCTCTCCTGCTGCCACTGTGTTCTGAAAGTAGCTGATGGCTTGAATTGAATAGAGAAAGCAAAAATTGGTAGGCATGGGGCTTATTTGCAGTTAAAATCCTTCCCTTTTTTCCACCCCAGCCCCCACCCCACATCCACCCTAAGTGGGGGCTCCAGCTGCAGCCTCAGACAGCTTCACAGGCATCCAAGGGGGGACCCGTCTATAGGGCTGTGCTGGATAAGGGTGAGGTGGGGGATTCTGAGGCCCCGAGAAGTTCTCAGGCTACTGGGAAAACAGACTTATCTGGGGGGGATGACTGAACGGGGGGGTCTGACACTCTCCCAGCCACCATGAAGCTGGGGGGCTCCACTGCATTTACTCTCCAGGGTCCTGGACTTCCAAGTGTCTTCCCAAAGCTGGAGAGGACCCACACGAGACCCTGAAAGGCCAGCCCAGAGCAGGCTTCCCCCACCTTGCCTCACCCCTGCATGCTTCATGTCCTGCTCCCACTGCTTCCTGCTGAGGAGCTGGTCAGCAGCCACCCAGGTGCAGAGCTTCAAAGAAGGACACTCCGGAAGCTCCAGGACATGAAAAAGAATCAGGCTGCCCTATTGGGGAGGCAGGTGCCAGGCAATAGAAAAAAAAACCCACTTCTGGAGTCATGAATTCTAGTTCATGTCCCAGCCTGACAGCAAAAGCTCTGACCAGTGAGAGAGCAAGTCACTCGACTTCTCATCCTCATCAGCTAAATGGTGAGAGGACCTCACAGCACAGACATAGGGAGGACACCTGCCAAGTCCCAGGAATCACTAGTGTTTGCATTGTCCCCGTCGTTCCTATCTGTATGTGTGTATGGCCCTGTGAGATAGCTATTGTATTACACAGTAATATTTTTTGAACAATAGGTCTCATCTGAGTGCTTGCTGTGTGCAGGTGCTGTTCTAAGCACTTTACATGTATTAATTCATTGAATTCTTATAACCACCCAAAGCAGGTACAATACGATTATTATCCTACATCCAGATGAGAAAACTGAGGCACAGAGAGATTTAAGGGACTTGACCAATCTCACAGGACTAGAAAGTAGCAGAGCTAGGGTTGAACCTGGGTAACCTGGCTCTAACCTAAGCTATTGGCAAAACATTTAAGGTAACACCTGACATTTAGTTGGCATTCAATAAATATTAGCAACTACTATTATTATCCCCATTTACAGGGGGAGAAACTGAGGCACAGGCTAGGTGATTTCCACCTCACCTTCCCAAGCCGTAGTCCTCCCATCAGTAGATGGCAACACGGGGATTCGATTTCAGGTTCATAAGGGACTCTTCCCTTTACTCTGAACTGTTCTGTGTCCAAGCGTCCAGCCCTGGGCCTATCATAGACCTTAGCACTTGGTTTTGGAGGCAGAAGCTTCTGGCCACATGCCCGCCTCACCCCCTCCCCTCAGGACTCAGTGATGGCCTCAGAGCAGCAGAAACTGGTCCTCTCCTCCCTCCTCCTTCTGCCTTCTGCAGTTTCACTCTGAGCCTGAGAGACGAGGCCACCCAAGCTCACGTGACACTCAGGGCTTCCTTCCCAGACAGAATTCTGGCCTGGATCTCCCCATGGGGACGGAAGAAACTGATCTCTGCCCCCTTCCTTTTTCACCCCCAGCGATTCTTCGAGGTGGGTCAGAGCCAAATGGCCACATCCCTCCAGGATGACCACAGAGCTAAATTCCCGCAAATGTCTTGGAATACTATGGGGAGGATGCTAGGGGGTGAGCAGGACAGATGTCCTCGGGCAGGGACATGTGATAGCCTTCAACCCTCTGAGCTGATGCCAGCACTCAGATTAATTAGTGCTGGGGCAGGGGGAGGGAAGGCAAGCATCAGCTTTATGAAAACACTCCCCTAATGATCCCAACATGCAGAACCACTTCTCAGCAGGAAGCAACCCAGCTACAGTGAGTGAAACTGAGGCCGGGGCTGGGAAGATCCTGTCAAAGGCTGCAGTGGGCCGAGACAAGCTGGGCCACACCCTGTTCTCTCCAGCCATGGGTCCCCCCTGAGGTTCAGTCTCTGCCTCCACTGAGGGAGCAGGGTGGTGCTGGGTAGTTTCAGGCGGGTGTGGGAGGGTCTTCTGGGAAGCCACCACCTGCTCATGCCCCCTCCCCAGGTGCTGCTTCTGTGCCAGGAGGGAGGGCTGCAGCTGGCGCTCAATGGACAGGGGCTAGGGGCCACCAGCCTCGGCCATCAGGCTCTGGAGCGGCTGCGAGGCATCCGAGTCAGTGGAAGCGTCCAGCTCTACTGTGTCCACTCCTGAGGGGGACTCTGGTCAAAGAAGAGGCCGGCCAGCCAGGACCCAGGGCCCCACAAAATGGCCCCTTACTTCATTAAACTGTTCACCTGTCATCACCGCATCAGGCCTGGTTCTCTTCTGGGTCAAAAGATTGAGTCTGCACCGGCTTTGGGCGGCCAGCAGAGGGCAGGCATGAGTTAGGAAGGCTTGACTGTGCACCTCCCTCTGCCTTCAGGGTCTAGCTGTGCTCTAGAAGGCAGATTTTGAAGCCAAACAGAGGAACTCCAAAATAGTGGCTTTAAAAATTTAGATGTTTATTTCCTTCTCACCTGAAGGGGTTTGGGATCATTAAATGAGGAGGTCTTGACGCGAAGAATCAAGAGGCTTGACAGAGTCTGTCCAGGGGGGACTGAGGAACTCTGGGAAGAGCCTTCCCAAGTAAACCTCAGGTCCTGTATTTATTAAAACAGGAAGAAGTAGACAAAAGCTGCTTGTCCCACATTAGCACTGATTAGGGAGGAAGTGGAGAAGGTCAGATAGAATGTCTCCACCTTTAGGTGGTGCCTGTGGCTCAGTGGGTAGGGCACTGGCCCCATATACCTAGGGTGCTGGGTTTGAACCTGGCCCCAGCCAAACTGCAACAAAAAATAGACTGGTGGTGTGGTGAGTGCCTGTAGTCCCAGCTACTCAGCTACTCGGGAGGCTGAGGCAAGAGAATAGCCTAAGCACAGGAGTTGGAGGTTGCTGGACAGTGATAAAGTAAGTCTAAAAAAAAAAAAAAGGATGTTTCCACCTTTGTTTTTGCAAAACTGCAGACCTTGACACAACCTTTGCCTCCTGCTTCAAGAGATTTCTGGAATCTAAAGAATCTTTACCATGATCATTATTGCCACACTTCACATATACATTTTCTTTTGGAGGCCAGTTTCTCCTGCATGTATACAACTCACATGCCATTCTTGTAATTCTCTAAGTCTCAAGCAGAAAGTGAGTCTTATGCTAAAGATCACCTAGCAACTCTGGAGAAGATGGTCTAGGCCGGTGGGGCAGCTGGGCTCCCCAGGAACATTCAGGGTCTGTCCTAGCTACGGTTCCACCACCTCCATTGTTGGCATTGTCACTGTCGGCAGAGCTGAAGCTTGGTTGCCGCCTCATCTTGGTTCAGGCTACTGAGAAAGCAAATAATAGACTGTGCACAAGACCCACTTGATCTCATATGCCCCAGGCCTGGAGCTAGCACACACTTCTGTGTTCACATTTCATCCTCAGGCACTTGAGCTCATGGTGTTCTCCACAGGACAGCCATGTGCCTAGCCACTATGCTGTTACTATAAAAGACAGGAAGAATGACTTTGTGTGGATACCCATAGACTCGGAGACAGGGAGATGCTGTTAATATCCTCGTTTTGTAATGCAGGAAACGAAGGTTTGGAAAGGCTATGTAACTTGCCAAGATCACACAGAGAGAAAGTGATGATGCAAGGATTACAACCAGGGATTCTGCGTATAGAGTGTGATGCTCTTAACCCCTGCCCTATTGCGCCTACAGTGTAGCACACTAAAATTTGCAGACAAAGGTGGATTTGGGAGCCAAGGCTTGGGAGAGACCAAAGAAACTCACAAATTGAAAAGTATGAACAAGAAAAAAGCAAACAACACCAAGGAAACAAAAAGGTTAAATGAAAAATAAGAATTTAATAATTATATAGAATTGTACATATCATATAAAAATATATACTATAAACATAGTGCATATTATCCTATACAATAATATATATGGTATGGACTGAACATTTGTGTCCCCTCCAAATTCCAATGTTGAAATCCTAACATCAAAGGTGATGAGTTTAGCCTTTGGGAGGCGGTTATGTCATGAGGGTGAAGCCTTCATGAATGAGATTAGTATCTTTATAAAAGAAACCCCAGGGAGCTCCCTCACCCACTCCACCATGTGAGGTTACAGCAAACAGATGGACATCTATGAACAGTGAAATGGATCCTCACCAAACACTGAACCTGCCAACACCTTGATCTTGGATTTCCTAGCCTCAAGAACTATGACAAATAAATTTTTGTTGCTTATAAGTTACCCAGTTTAAACAGGCTAAGGCAACATATTACATAACACATTATATACCATATTATCTATTATATTTGTAGATTTTAAATATTTAATATATTTACATTATATACCATATTATCTATTATATTTGTATATTTTAAATATTTAAATATTTTATATTTATATGTTATATTTATAAGTATTGACAATTAGTACATAGAAAGAATAAAAGCTAAAATATCTGCCATCTAAATAGGTGAGACTGAGTTCTGTTTCCCTAAGAAATAAAATCTACTTGTACATTGCTTACAAGAAGCACTTCTCCTTTTTTTTTTTTTGAGACAGAGTCTCAGTTACCCTGGAGTTGAGTGCTATGGCATCATAGCTCACAGCAACCTCCAACTCTTGGGCTCAAGCAATCCTCTTGTCTCAACCTCCCAAGTAGCTGGGACTACAGGTGCCCACTACAGGATGGGCAAGTTTTTCTATTTTTAATAGAAACAGGCTCTCTTTTTGCTCAGTCTGTTCTTGAACTACTGAACTCAGGCAATCCACCCTCCTTGGCCTCCCAGAGTGCTAGGATTACAGACGTGAGCACTTCTAAAGTAAGGTGACAAGAAGGCTATTTTCTTCTAACACTTAGCCACCTTGTGGCAGTATTATTTATTTAGTTGTTCACTTGTTTATTATCTCTCTTTCCCACAAAATGGTTTACTCCACCCAGGCAGGAGCCATACATGACTGTTTTGTTGACCACAGTGCCTAGTGCATACTTCAAACTATTAGGAATTCAAGCAATAATAATAATATGTGTATAACATATTCTGTGTGCCACCCACTGTTCGAAGCACCTTACACACATTTCATGAACTCTTTGCCAGAGCCCTGTGAGCTATCTCCATTTTACAGATGAGAAACTGAAGCTTGGAGAGAGACAGTTTGGGCACAGGAAAACATTATACAAAGAAATCAGGAGTGGTGACGTGAATACTAAATGAAGCATAAGTCAAAACCAAAAACATCCACAGGAACGGGGTGTTGCCCTGGGTAGAGTGCTGTGGCATCATAGCTCACAGCAACCTCCAACTCTCAGGCTCAAGTGATCCTCTTGCCTAGACTTTTCTATTTTTGATAGAGACAGGGTCTCACTCTTGCTCAGGCTAGTCTCAAACTCATGAGCTCAAGCAATCCACCCGCCTTGGCCTCCCAGAGTGCTAGGATTACAGGCATGAGCCACTGCACCCAGCCAGCCATGCTGTTTTGATTACTGTGGACTTGTAATATAGCCTGAAGTCTGGTAGAGTGATGCCTCTGGATTTATTTTTATCACTGAGAATTGCCTTGGCTATATGAGGTTTTTTTCTGGTTCCATAAGAAACAAACAACTAGCTTTTCCAATTCTTCAAGTATGATGTTGGTATTTTAATGGGGATTGCATAGAATCTGTAGATTGCTTTGGGTACAATAGACATTTTAACAATGTTGATTATTCCCAGCCAACAGCATGTTGTGTTCTTCCATTTGTTAATGTCTTCAGCTATTTCTTTTCTTAGGGTTTCATAATTCTCTTTGTAGAGGTCCTTCACCTCTTTTGTTAGGTATATTCCTAGGTATTTCATTTTTCTGGAAGCTACTGTGAAGGGAATTATGTCTTCAATTAGCTTCTCAACTTGGCTATTGGCATATTCAAAGACTACTGGTTTGTGGACATTGATTTTATACCCTGAGATGTTACTGTATTTCTGATCACTTCCAGGAATTTTGTGGTTGAGTCTCTGGGGTTTTCTAAGTATAAGATCATATCATCAGCAAAGAGCAAGAGTTTTATCTCCTCTGCCCTCATTCGGATGCTCTTAATATCCTTCTCTTGCCTGACTGCTTTGGCAAGAACTTCAAGAACTATGTTGAATAGTAGTGGCAATAGAGGACAACCTTGTCTGGTTCCAATTCTAAATGGAAAAGCTTTAAGTTTTACTCCATTCAGTATCACATTAGCTGTGGGTTTGTCATAGATGGCTTCAATGAGTTTAAGAAATGTGCCACATATGCCTATATTCTTAAGTGTTCTTGTTAAAAAAGGATAGTGTTTATAAACTGGTTTCACAGTAGTACTGAGTACATTGGATACTTTTTTTTCCATTCCTGAGATACTTTACTAAGAAGAATATTTTCCAGCTCCATCCATGTAAACATAAAAGAGGTAACATCTCCATTTTTTTACTGCTGCATAATATTCCATGGTATACATATACCACAATTTATTAATCCATTCATGGGTCAATGGGCACTTGGGCTGCTTTCATGACTTGGCAATTATGAATTGAGCTGCAATGAACAATCTGGTGCAAATATCTTTATTGCCAAATGATTTTTGGTCCTTTGGATATA
>CAUYPK010006775.1:0-13079 GCA_963574355.1 Loris lydekkerianus
GGCACACTTCTACACTGCTGGTGGGAATGCCCACTAATACGTCCCTTCTGGAAGGATGTTTGGAGAATACTTAGAGACCTAAAAATAGACCTGCCTTTCAATCCTATAATTCCTCTTCTAGGTTTATACCCAGAAGACCAAGAGTCACAATATAACAAAGACATCTGTACCAGAATGTTTATTGCAGCACAATTCATAATTGTTAAGTCATGGAAGAAGCCCAAGTGTCCATCGACCCACGAATGGACTAGCATATTGTGGTGCATGTATACCATGAAATACTATGCAGCCTTAAAGAAAGATGGAGACTTTACCTCTTTCATGTTTACATGGATGGAGCTGGAACATATTGTCCTTAGCAAAGTATCCCAGGAATGGAAGAAAAAGTATCCAATGTACTCAGCCCTACTATGAAACTAAATTATAGCTTTCACAGGAAGGCTATAACCCAACTATAGCACAAGACTATGGGGAAAGGGCCGAGGAAGGGGAAGGGAGGGGGGAGGTTTTGGTGGAGGGAGGGTAATGGGTGGGACCACATCTATGGTGCATCTTAGAATGGGTACAGGCAAAACTTACTAAATGCAGAATATGAATGCCTACATACAGTAACTAAGAAAATGCCATGAAGGCTAAATTGAATAGTTTGATGAGAATATTTCAGATTGCATATGAATCCTGCACATTGTACCCCTTGATTGCACTAATGTACACAGCTATGATTTAGCAATAAAAATAAATAAATTAAAAAAAAAAATATGTGGAATCTGCTTCTCCTCATTACAACTAGGCTTGGCTGTGTGACTAGCTTTGTCTTTAGCAAATGTGATACAAGCAGAGGTTTGAAAAGCACTTGTGCAGCCAGCATGGTGGTTCAGCCTGTAATCACAGCACTTTGGGAGGCTGAGGGGGGAGGATGGATTGAGACCAAGGAGTTCAAGACCAACCTGGGCAACATAAGGAGACTTCTTTCTCTATAATCAATCAACCAATCAAAATCCAGGTGTGATTGTGTGTGCCTATGGTTCTAGTTATCTGGGAGGCTGAGGCAGCAGCATAATTTCAGACCAGGAGTCCAAGGCTGCAATGAGCAATGATCTCGCCACTGCACTCCAGTCTGGGAGACAGAGAGAGACCTTGTATCAACAAACAAAAAAGAAGGGCAGCACCTGTAGCTCGAATTTGTAGGGCACTGGCCCCATATGCCAGAGGTGATGGGTTCAAACCCAGCCCCAGCCAAAAAAAAAAAAGAAAGAAAGAAAAAGAAAAGAGTTTGTATGTGTGACTTGCCCTCTCGCCCAGGGACCACCATGGAGACAAGCCTGTGAGGCCACATGGAAAAGAAATGAGATGTCCCAGCAGAACCAAAAATGAGGTATCTCAGCAGAGCCAAGCCCAAATCACTGACAACCTGCCAACAACCCAACATATTAGTGAGGCCATCCTGGGTCATCTGTCCACCAGAGGCCTCTAGTTGACCTGCCAGCAGACGCATGATAGAGCCCAATAGAGCTGAATGGTGTCGGCCTGGCTGACTACCAGGATCATGGGTAAATAACATCACAAGCCTCTGCATCTCTTTGGGCCTCAGTTTCCCCACATGTCTTCTGCTTTGACAGAAGGTTTGTGACCTCGTCCTTTGGACTCCCAGGATTAGGAGGCCTCCTCCAGGCTCACTTCCACACTTTTTCCACCTGCACTTGAATTCTTGGGAGAGGCAATAGATGTGTCCACTCCCCACCCTGTCCTCACTCTGGCCCTGGTGATGTCACAGGAGACTGAAAGAGACAGCCACTGACAAAAAGCATCTTCCTTAAAGGTTGACCATAGCTTACAGCCCCCCAGCATCACCGCTCAGGACCTACTGAAGAGATAAGCATCCCTGGCTGGCCCAGTACAACTCTGTCTGGGCACCAGACTAGTTCATCCACTCAGTGACCAGAGCCCAAAAGATGGGACATCCAGGAAAAAGGGGCAGCATGGTTGGGCAGAAAGAACTGAAGACTAGGAGTAAAATCAACCTAACTCTACCTCTCAACTGACTTGGGAACTCAAGCAAGCCACTTAGCTTCCCAAAGTCCCCCGTGTGAAGCAGGCATCATAGCCTGGCCCCCAATAGTTACTTAACAAATGTTCAGTTCTTTCCTGACCCCCGGCTGCCACCTCTGAGCCTCAGCTCTTTATCTATGAGGTAAGGAGGTCTATCTCCTCTCCTCAAAATTGCTTTGTGAGTCCAGATAAGAAGCTCTCTGCAAAGTACTTGGTATATGATAGATTATCTAATCTTATTCCCTGCTTTCAAGTTGAACAGTCAAGAAAAGTTCAAAGAAAGTAGGATACATTCCTGACGTGCTGCAAGGGGAAATGTGTGGCACCTGGGACATATTCTTGTGAGCAGTGTTTAATTTGAATCTAATTATGGATGAAATTCCTGTTTACAGAAAAAATGGGGATGAAGAAACAAATTAAATAAGGAAGAAGTAAATAAATTCAGCACATAGAAACTTCCACTGCAACAAGAATATGGGCCTAGACTCTTCAAAAAGTTAACTACTCTATATTTTAAAAAGCCAAATGCAAAACATAAAAGCATTTTAGGACAATTGGAAAATATGAATCTGAAATGGGAATTAACTGATGTTATGGGATTAATGTCAGTTTTCTCATGTGCAACAATAGCGTCATAGCTATGAAGAAGAATGTCCTTACTCCTAGGAGAAGCAATGAGAATCACGCTGTCCACAACTCATTTTTTTTTAAGAGACAGTTTCACTTTGTTGCCCTTGGTAGAGTGCCATGGTGTCACAGCTCACAGCAATCTCCAGCTCCTGGGCTTAGGCAATTCTCTTGCCTCAGCCTCCCAAGCTGAGGGAGGTGCCCTCAGCTACAACACCCAGCTATTTTTTGTTGCAGTTTGACCAAGGCCAGGTTTGAACCCTCCACCCTCAGTATATGGGGCTGGCACTCAACTCACTGAGCCACAAGCGTGGCCACCCTCCACAACTCTATACCAAAAAAAGACAGTTGTAGCAAATATGGCAAAATGTTAACAAATGCTGAATCTAGATGGAAGGTTTATGGGTAATAATTAGACTATTCTTTCCACTTGTCTCTAAGTTTGAAAACCCAAAATAAAAAGCTGGGGGTCAGAGGAATAAAACTCAGCCAGCTGCAGAGGCTTTGCCTGGCCCTGTGCAACCAGGCCATTCAAGGACAAAGGCTGAGTCACCATTGGAAGTGGTCCTTCCGGCTCTGGCTCCAAGCTAGAGATGGCAGGGGGTCGGGGCCCAGCTGTAGCCCCCCTCCCCCGTCAGCCCCCTCTTAGAAAGGTCATCTCCCCAGGCATCAAGGAGGGCCCTGTCCCTGGGGAAGGCTGAAGTAAGGAGTGTTCTATGAAGCTCACTGCTTCCTGGCCAGGAGATGACCATGGTCACCAGCCCCTTGGAACAAAACCACTTTTGTTTGCATCAGCTTTTGGTTCCTGGTGCAAGAGTTGCTGTTGGTTCCCATTTCCAAATGCTCCTGTAGCGACTTCTCCCTTTTTCTTGTTTCTGCTGGATAATGAGGGAACAGTTGTCTGGGGCAAGGGAATTGATTAGGGCTCAGGTCACAGGATTTCCAAGCTTCATGAGCTGGGCCACGCAGAGGAGAGCTAACAATTCAGGAACACAGAAGAAGGGCGGGCCACCAAAAGACAGAACGAATAGTGGCTCAGAAGTGCCTCCCCTAGGGGAGGCCAGGCAGGGCCTAAGTAAACTTCACAGCAGACAAGGATTATCATGGTCTTCAACCTATCCAAAAGGCTCTGGGGACTCTCACACAGCCCCGATCCCCAAGGCATTGGCCAACTCTCAGAATCCATAGGAAGGGGTTATGAAACTACTGAGTCTGAGGGTAGGTTTTGACCACAAGGACAACTGAGAGCCCACAGCAGCTGGCACCTGTTGAGCCAAGTGCCGAGCAGTGTGCTAAGCATGATCTGTGCATGACCTCATTAAGTCCTACTAGAAATCTTAGTTAAGCTCCTTAATTCTAATCAGAAGTCACAGACCCAGCTTCCTACTATGATTGGGTATGGACAAATAGACCTTTAGGATATATTAAGGAAACATGAAATGGTGCCCAGTTTATAAAGCCTGGTAAACCAGGACTGCACTTGAATGGATGATCACTCCTGTCCCCACAGAGTACAATATTTTTCCTCTAAAAATATCTCTAGCTCCAACCCAGCAAGTAGATGAATGGGCCATCAAAACTCCAAACGTAGGCCATAAAGAAGGTTTGCCAAAGTGGGTCTTACTAGGCACATTCCCCATGAGCTATTCCATTAAAAGAAGGTTCTTAAGTTAAATGAGCTCAGGAAACTGTCGAGTACATTCCCCTCTTGGAGATTCAGGAAAGATGTTAGCACCTTGAGGGCTCTGAAAAGTCATGGAATAAAGGAATTTCCTAATCCTCTTTAACCCAACACTTAAAAAAAACCTTGCCCTCCAAACCCCTTTCCTTACATAGCACTTAGCAGCTCCAGCTATAATGTATTAGAGCAAGTTTAGGAAATTCTACCATGGAGCTGTCATTTTAGCTGATGAAACAAATCTAGCTTTAGTAGCACCTTTCTTTTTTCTTTTTTTTTTTTTTTTTTGCAGTTTTTGGCTTAGGCTGGTTTTGAACCTGCCACCTCCAGCATATGGGGCCAGCACCCTACTCCTTTGAGCCATAGGCACTGCCCTTTAGTAGCACCTTTTTCACTTAAATTCCTCCCCTTAGGCTTGGTGCCTGTAGCCCAGTGGCTAGGGCGCCAGCCACATACACCGGAGGTGGCAGGTTCAAACCCAGCCCGGGTCAGCCAAACAACAATGACAACTACAACCAAAAAATAGCTGGGTGCTATGGTGGGCGCCTGTAGTCCCAGCTACTTGGGAGGCTGAGGCAAGAGAATAGCTTAAACCCAAGAGTTTGAGGTTGCTGTCAGCTGTGACTCCACAGCACTCTACCCAGAGCAACATAGTGAGACTCTGTCTCAAAAAAAAAAAATTATTTCCCATAACATGGGCCAAACTAAAATTCACTAAAATGCAAACATAAGCCACCCCCCAATTACCAGAAAGGGCAGACCTGGAAAGAAAGAGCCCTTCCCTGACTGAATCCAGGGGAATGTGGGTGGAGGAAGAGAGAAGTGAGCTGGATGATCTGTTGGCAGTTCTGAGGTGTGATTCAGTCGGGAGACCAGTTGTTCTATGGACAGAACTCAACAGACTTGCCCCTTTTAAAGTGAGACTCCAACTCAACTGGAACAACAAAAATTCTTCTATGAGTCAGAGCCTAACAAGGAAAACAGAACCCACCTTAAGAATTCATAACAGAAGGAATTTAATGCAGATAATTGGTCACATAAGTGATAGAGAAGTTGAAACCCAAGCAGGTATCAGAGAGGTAACCAGACTATCACCTCTAGATTGAAGAGATAAAGGGAAGAGGTGATATCATGGGCCACAGCCACCCAACAGAGCTGGAAGCACAGAACCTTAGGGGAGTTGGAGCCATGGAGGGGATGCAGTCTTCACCAGCGAAGCCACGAAGGCAGAGAAGGGGGGAAATCCTGGATTCTCCCTCTTCCTCCATGAGCCAGGCTCCCCACAATGGCACTTCTTAACCAAATCTAGCCCTACAGGTAGCTGGCAGACAAACCTGGAAATGTAGTCAGCAGGGGTCAGCACCCCAACAAGGATCTGAGCGCACACAGGCTCAGGACAGCTACTGTTCTCCAGTCAACATTTCTCATGAACTCCTGAGCCTCCTTCAGAAGGCCCCCCAAGGGAAGAGAAAGGGAGAAGTATCCGGGACCAACTAGCTCCAACCTGATTCTCCCGGGCTTAGGCACAGGCAGAGATGGAGAAGACAGATCTATGTGAGCATAAACACGCCATATGGCAAACCTGCCATGCCCTGCCTGCTGTCCAGAGCTTTGCGCTCAGTGGAAGTTTTAGGTCCAGGCAGAGAGCAGCTGAGTGCTTACCATACTTGCCTTGAATCCTGTCTACCTGGCACCAGCCAAGGTCATGCCAAACTCCAACAGTAGAAAACATAAAATGCCACATACACACCAGATCACCTAAGCAGTGGAATCCTACAAAGGACCAAGGTGACTGACACAAGTTGGATTTTCCAGAAACACCCTGGGATGGAAATTTGCATAAGCAGAATTTATAAGGGACTCAACACCTGTCAGGGGTGAAGAAGGCAGGACTGGAGAGAGAGAATTTAAACTGAGATGCAGTCTCAACAAAGGCCTCAGCCATTCCTAAGAGGAGCTCTAAGCTTTAGATGGGAGTTCAGGGAAGGCTAGATTGAGGCCAGGGGCAAGGCCTCTGTATCTTTGCAGAGCTGGTCTTTGGATGTGGGCTGCCCCACGTATATCTTAAGCAAGGCAAGTGTCTTCAGCCAATTCCCAGAAAGGGACTCAGTAGGGAGCAGCCCACTCCACAGCTGGAGGATGGGCTCCTCCATCCTGAAGACTCTAAACTGGTTATAACTCCCCAAACCATCCCCTCCACACACCCCTGCAGCCCAGTCAGAGCAGCCACAGTCCAAACCATAAGAAAGGAATTTGAACAAAGAGTAGATCCACATGCAAAGGGAAAGATGCCATCTCCAGTGACAAGGCCTGCCAGCTGCACAGAGGAGGAAAATGACCTTGTTAGAAATACAATTGGCACTGGTGTATTGGAAATTTGCATTTTCCAAACCAAGCTTGAGAATTTATTGCCATTAAGTATTAAAAGAAGTGACCCTCCTGGTGCTAAGGAGTGAGATTTGATGGTTATGGGTCACAGAAAGGAGACACAGCAGAAGAGAAGGGCATGCCTGCACTCAAACGTGTATTTACTGAGCACCTGCTGTATGCTGGGTAACGTAATGGTGAGCAATAAAACATGCCCTCACAGAGCTTACAGGCCTGTGTAACCTACCACGGAAAGCCAGCATCACAGATAGAGAAGAATGACAACTGTTAACAGGTGCTGCAAAGAAAAGGAACAACAGTGACTCCGAGAGCTTATCACAGCAGACCTGACTCAATCTGGAGAGTCAGGGACAAGGATGAGCATAGTCCCACCCATCAAAAACTTCATCAGTCTGGCTTGGGCCCTGTAGCTCAGTGGCTACAGCACCAGTCACATACACTGGGGCTGGCGGGATGAAACCCAGCCCAAACCTGCCAAACAACAATAAAAAAATACCCTGCTACGGGTGGCAGGCACCTGTAGTCCCAGCTACATGGGAAGCTGAAACAAGAGAATTGCTTAAGCCCAAGAGTTTGAGGTTGCTGTGAGCTGACGCCAGGGCACTCTACCAAGGGTGACATAATAAGACTCTGTCTCAAAAAAAAAAAACACTCCATCAATCCTCAAAAGGAATATCTGGAAGTTAATATCAGGTCTGATTTTGGAGCATTTGTATATTGGGGGTGTTTGGTTTTGTTTTTTGTTTTTCATTTACATATATTAATAGGATACAGGTGCAATTTTGCAGCACTGCTATAATGCATGGTGGTGATGTCGGGGCCTTCAGTGGCCCCACGACTGAAGCAGCAGGCGGGGTACCCACCAGGAACCTGTTTTTGTACATTTACATATAACCACATATTTTCCTATTTCTAGCTGTGCATATAGGTTTGTGTACATATGTCTACAACTATACGTTTATCCACTCTGTGTAGATGCATGAGTTAACTGCATAGTAAATGGTATGTCGTTCTCATTCCCATGCAGATTGTGCTGGTCTCCATTAACCTTGCTGTCCACTTTACACATAGGAAGCCCCTTCACATGTTGTTTACAATCACTGGTGTCCAGAGTGAGCAGAGCAGGGAAGAGTCCTCATCCCAATGTGCCACACGTCTGAATGGGCAGGGGTGTATGAACTTGGACAGGGGCATGCTGTGCAGGAGGCCATGAGGACATGTGAGAGTCTCCGTGTGTGTGCGCGTGGGCACGTGCATATGTCAGTACACCCAGTGTGGGCACACGTGTGTATGTGTGAATGCCCTGTGTTCCACCGGGGCAGGGGCGGAAGGGAGCGCCTCATTTTCCTGGGTTGGCAGTCTCGCAGCCCCATGCCTCTGGGAGTCAGGCACTTGCTGTACGTCCTGGTGTTCCTTACAGCCGTTTTGCCTGCAGCGGTCACACAGTTGAAAAATCTGGGTCCATGTGACTGCTCCGAGACTCTGCAAAGGCAAACAAGTAGGACTCGTGGCCATTTTACAATTCCTGCTCATTAGACATGTCTAGGGCCTTGTGAGTGAGCTCTGAGGATAAATAAGTATAAATATTATATTTGCCTCCAGGTTATCGTTAAAAATGTATTTCCCTCTCCCTTTCCCTCCTCCTGCCCAGCCCCCACCAACAACTGTCAGTGTCTCCTGAAAGCTCCTGGGTATACGAAGTGCCATACTGAGAGTCTAGGGTCCTGAGCAAGTTGTTCGCTTCCCCTGGGCTCTCCCCAGTCACCCAGTCCCCGAGGTGGCCAGAGGCAGCAGGGTACCCTGCCAGGTTCTTGGTGCCCCCTGGGTGGGGAAGAGGGGTGTCAACATCCCCTGTGGTGTTGACAGTCTGTACTTCCAAGCAACACCACACAAAGAGATGACAAAGGGTTCATCTCCACCAGCAGGCCTGGCTGGCACAGCCAAGACTACAAAGGAACTAGGGTCAGAGCACAGCCTAGGTGTGCCAACCCTCACCTAGGAGGGACTAAGGCCCCCGTGTTGGGGGTAAGGGAGTCTAAGCACCTCCAATTTGTGGGTCATTTGATTTTAAGAAGACAAAACCTATGCAAATAACTCAAGGAAATGTGGGGATTCAAGGGGACAATAAGGGACACTGCCCCCACACCATGATCACCATGATCCACTGCATCTGCTGTGTTTTCACAGGGGGAACTCAGGGATTGGTATTTTCAGAAAGCACCCCCTGTGATTCTGGCGATCAGCGGGCACTGAGAGCCACAGTGCCCAGGGAGGAGAGGAGAGGGCGCTCAGAGCCCTGCTCGGGGACTGGCTGGCAGTGTGGGTCGGAGAGTGCCTTGCCTCAGAGCACCTCTGTGACTTCCCTCCAGGGCTATTGAAAGTGCCCACTCCCTCTGCCCATGGCAGCCTCTCAGCAGTTTGCAATAAAAGCAGAGACCCTGCATGGATCTTCTCCAGGCTGAGCTGCTTCAGCTCTGCCTCATGGGACAATAGTTCCAGTCCACTCACTGACACAAGCTCCCAGCTGCTATCCTCCAAATGAGCCCCATCTGCCACTGTCACCTAAAATATGAGTCACAGTGGGATTGTCTCAGTGTCCAGCCAGAATGGCAAGACATGGACTTCCCAAACCATCTCAGTAGAAACTGTCCTCCCTCCCTTTTGCCTGCCCTGGACTCAGCCAAGAAACCTTTTTGGACTCTGTATGTGGAAGGGGATTGCAACACCCAACAATATGAAAAATCGTTATACCCCAATGGCATAATATTACAAAATTATACCTCAATGGCATAATAGCTATCATCTGCTTAATACTTCCTCTGTGCCAGGCACTCTGCTGATTGCTTTATGTGCATAATCATATTCAACCTTTACGAAGAAGTGGCCATTATGTAGAGAATATTTTGTGAATATTTTATAAAATTTTGTAATGAATATTTTGTACATAAAGGTACATTTAACTACAATTTCCCACTTTTCCTATATATGGCAATTTTAGGGGTGACTTTTGGGACATCCGGTATAATACAGGTAGAGATGTTTTCATTTTGCAGATCAGGAAAGGGAGGCCTAGAGTGGCTGGATGAGGTTACACACCTGGAAAAAAGTAAAGACAGTCTTTGAACCTGGGTTTTCTCACCACAAGACTGTGCGCTTAACCGTAGCTCTGAACTGTCCATAGGATGTTCATAAAGCAACAGAATCCAGCTGGTCCTGTGTGCTCCTCTCCATGACACTAAGGGGATGAGAGCTTCAGAGTCTCCCCATGGAGACCAGAGCTCTCCAGAATCCTGTGAAGAGATTAGGCCTCCCTCCCTGCTGGAACACGACTGGTCTACACTGATTACCGACATGGCATGTCGGGTCATGTCATTCTGGACTCCCCATGATATGACCAGAGACTGTAGGCTACCCCAAACCTGGGTGATAAGATGAGAAGGAAGTCAGTGATGGAAGGAAGACCCCCAGAAGTTGCCCCATCTGACCCCCCCTCATTACACACAGGAAAGGGAAGGGAAGGGGCTTCCCAGGGCCACTGAGCTACCTAGAGCTGCTGTGGAAAATGGATTTCATCTTGTACACCAACTCGGACCACTCAGCTGGCTTCAAGCCTTGTGTTGAGAAGAATTCTAGGACCACGTAAGGGTTCAGTGGGAAGGCATCCCTGTAGTTAACCAGCAATGTGCACTGTGGTTTCTAGAAGAAGTAATGTAGCAGACAGGCCAGGTAATGCCAACACAGGATTAGGTTTCTGTCTTCCAACTGCAAGTCCAATGCCCTGCAGGCATAAATATTCTAGTCAGTTATGAAACTTTCTAGAACATTTTATGCTAGAAAATCACGAAACAGAAGCATCTCAAAGTGTTTCAGTGATTTCCTTAGGCTTGTCACATTTGGTTGCAAGGGAAAGAAACCTGCTTGAGTTAGCTTAAGTAAAGGATAATTTGTTGTCCGGCTATGACAGGCAATCTCACAGACACTCAAGGAAAGGAAACAGCACACCCAGCCCATGGGAGCCCAGAAGTGGAATTGGAACCTCAGGAACAGAGCCCATTCCCTTTGCTATTAAGGCTGAAGGTGGCAAAAACTATTGGTTACCGGTATCAAAGCTATACTCCCACCTTTCTGCTTGCTAAGGGAACACAGCATTTGCTCAAAAATCAAGCAGTAATGAATCCAGCCCAAGGAATGCATCATAACTCGTCTAAAGCAGTCTCAATAATTCTATTCTCCTTTGCCAGTGGTTGGTATATCCCAATTCTGAATAATGACAGAGAAGGGAAAGTCTGCAGGGAGCTTAATGAAAGAGACACAACCTTGGATGTGGCTGTGCCCTGTTGCTGATGGGTCCAGGCTGGTGAGGTGGCTACCCCTGCTCCAGGCATCTATGAGGCAGTTTCAGGTCACCTGCTACAGCCACCTTGCCAAGATGAGAAGACACAGCCCCATGTTCTGAGAGTAGAAACGCGAAAAGCTAGAAAGAAACTTAGTGAAATTTTTTGAGCCACCACCTACACCTTTCCTGGATTTGCCCCCACCTTCTCTTATCCTTCTTACATGAGATAATAAAATAGGGATACCATTTAAAACTTTTTGAGTTTGGTGTTCTGCTTCTTGACACGATAACATCCTTCACTCTTTATTTCATCCTCTCCATACTCTGACGTGCTCTATTGTAAAATGTGAGTAATAATAGTTTGTTCTAAGGATTAAAGGAGATGGTGCATTAGCAATCATTATGGTTAGAAATCATTATTATTTGTGCTAGCTAATGTCTGATTTGGCCACCATCAAGTCCTTCCCTCCCTAGAACACTGTCATTTCCCATCGGGAGGTGGAGTCTATCTTTCTCAGCCCTAAGTCTAAGTCTGGACTGCTTGGACCAACAGAATACGGTCCAACAGAAGCAACTGCATGCCAGTTTCAGGCCCAGCCTTTAACTGGCAACTTTTGCTCCCCTTCTCTCCAGACACTTGCTTTTAGGACACTTCCACTTAGAACCCAGCTACCATACAGTGAGAAGCCCAAGCCACATGAAGATGCCACTTGTAGTTACTCTGGAAACAACCCTAGCAGAATTCCCTGCCTATAACCAATGTCAATTTCTAGCCAGCCTCAATTGCTATTCAGTGTCAATGGTCAGTCAATGCATGAACCACTTTGGACATCCAGCCTAATTGAGCATTAAGATGACACCAGCTCCAGCCATACTCTGATTAAAACAGCATGAGAGACCCCAAATGACAGCCACCTAGCCAAATCCAGTCAACACACAGAACCATGAGAAATAATAATAAACTGTTGTTTTAAGCCATTACAATTTTGGCTAGTCTATTATACAGCAAGAGATAACCAAAACATTAGTAATATAATTGTTACAGCTGCAGTTCTGTGTCTCCCCATAACTCTGAGTTTCATGTGAGTGGGAGTGTGTCCTGAGAGCAAGTAGATGAACTAGAGCACCTAGTCTGGCCCCCACTCTGCACGACTATTCCATCCTAGTGCCCAATACCATGTTACTGATTTGGTCCTGTGTCTCATTTCCAGATGCCTAGGAGAAAGAATCTGATTGGTCATTTTGGATTAGGTGTTCACCCCTGATAAAATTATTTATGACCAAGAATGAAGGTCATGGCCAGGCAAGGTGGCTCACACCTGTAATTCTAACACTGTGGGAGGCTGAGGAGTTTGAGACCAGGAGTTTGTGACCAGCCTGAGCAAGAGCAAGACCCTATCTCTACATAAAATAGAAAATAAATTAGTCAGGCATGGTGGCAGGTGCCTGTAGTCCCAACTACTCAGATACTCAGGAGGCCGAGGCAAGAGAATTTCTTGGGCCCAGGGAGTTTGAGGTTGCAGTGAGCTATGGTGATATCATTGTGCTCTAGCCTAGATAATAGAACAAGACTCAGTCTTGGTCATAACAATTATGAAGGTCACATGCTTCCTACTACTATATGGGTGGGAGTAGGAGGGCATTCCCTAAGTAAGGATTGTGGGCCAGGCGTGGTGGCTCATATCTGTAATCTTGGCACTCTGGAGGCTGAGGCAGGTGGATTGCTTGAGTTCAGGAATTTGATACCAGCCTGAGCAAGAGCAGGACCCTGTCACTATTAAAAATAGAAAAATTAGCTGGGTGTTGTGGTGCATGCCTGTAGTCTCAGCTACTTGGGAAGCTGAGACAAGAGGATCTCTTAAGCTCAAGAGTTTGAGGTTACTATGAACTATGATGCCAGGACACTCTACCCAAAGTGACAGAGTAAGACTCCATCTCAAAAAAAAAAAAAAAAAAAAAAACTTTGGTGGTGTGTGAAGGTGGGCAGGAAGGTAGGCGGTA
>CAUYPK010006776.1:0-39779 GCA_963574355.1 Loris lydekkerianus
ATCTGTAGCCTTTATATATACTAACAATAACCAAGCCGAACAAACAGTCAAGGACTCTATTCCTTTCACAGTAGTGCCAAAGAAGATGAAATATTTGGGAGTATACCTAACAAAAGACGTGAAAGATCTCTACAAAGAGAACTATGAAACTCTAAGGAAAGAAAAAACCGAAGATGTTAACAAATGGAAAAACCTATCATGCTCATGGCTGGGAAGAATCAACATTGTTAAAATGTCCATACTGTCCACACTTCTTTCTAAAGAGACTGTATTAATTTGCAATCCCACCAACAGTAAAAAAGTGTTCCCTTCTTTCCTCATCCATGCCAGCAGCTTCAACTTTGGGACTTTATGATGTAGGCTATTATCATCAGGATTAGGTGATATCTCAGAGTGGTTTTGATTCTGCTATTTTTTTCTAACCACCGTACTTAGTTACTAAACTTTTCTTATCACTCCTTTAGAGGATCTATGACAATCATTCCTTGAGGATCATTGTTCTGTCCTTAGACATTTAACTGCTTTGAATTCTTTAGTTTGTGCACCTAAGCCACAGGCACGCTTCCTTCCCTCCCTTGTTGGCCGTGGACTATGTGGCTCACACATCGACAATGTGCATCTCTCTCCAACAAAGAACCAAGTGTGCTCTGTTAAGTGAGTTCTGGAAGTTTCTCTCCAAAATTTTTTCCAATAAACAAACACACACACATGAGCGCGCGCACACACACACACACACACACACACACAATATATATATATACACATAAAAGAGATGATCAGGAAATTTTTCCGGGAATCCTCTGTTTCTGCTTTATTGTATGACTATAAAAACAACACTTCAGTCTGAGTTTTACTAAACCTCATGAGCTCATCATAGAAAAGGTACAATTCAGATGTCTCCTCTTCTCCAAACACCAGGGCTTCTACCTTGCCAAGTAGAGACCAGCTTGCCTTTGGTTTCTGTCTTTTCCTACTTCCTAGCACAAATAACAGGTACTGAATGGAAAGCCTCAGAATCTTTCTCACCACAGTGTTTGAAGGTTAATGGAAGTGTTTTTTCATGTCCACCAGCACCTACTTAGAACTACCTAAGTAGAAGGAGATTTCCAAGCCACTATCACATAAGCCCTCTCCAAGCTCTACTTAATACAACTTGAGCAAGACTAAGATCTATCAGACCATCATTGCATCAAAATATTCACAGAGGATAATTTTTACTGTGGTCCCAGGAGTATATATGTTCTCATTACTATACAAGTTTCACGTGTACAGCTCCAGTTGGGTATTAAGTCATCTCCCTCCAGCTCCTTTTCATCTGAACATCCATCCCCAGGGCCCAGAGAATTGGAGGCAGAAAGACAAACAGCTTTTGGTTCTCCTGGTTGATGTTGAGTTTGAGTGCAATGTATCCTGTTCCTCAGGGACAATCTGGGAAGGCTTGGGTGGAGATGGCTCCTCCATAAAGCCTGTTCTGCAGGTGTCTCCAGCGAGCAGGCCCAAGCCCCTGCATCACCTGCGTTAGGAGAACAGTAACGCTTCTGCATCTCTTTCAGAGACTGGTGGAGAAAGCAAGATCCTCAGATTGGCCATGCAAATGCTCCTTGACCTTGTATAATTTCTTCTCAATCTAACCCTATTTTGGAGACAAGGGCAGGGCTGCTGCCACAGTGAGTAAAGAGTTTTCTGCAAGGTGTCACAGTTTAGAGAAGCTGGAATCTGGAGGATGGAAAGTTTCTAGAAATCAGTATGCTAAATGGGAGGTACAGGGCCAATTTAAGGGCAGGAAGCTTTCTGGGCTTAAGACAGTGTTAACATTTGCTGAGGGGGAGTCATAAGCTGCACACTGAGAATGATCCATTCCATACTTTCTGGGAACATCCAAGATTTCTCCATCTGTAGCCCCAGTGGCCACATGGTTAGTGGAATGGTAGCCAAAGAAAATTAAAGAAGAGTTGAAAGACTTGATAAATCTAGGACATTCCCTTTCAATGTTATTCCTAATGTAATACTTTCTGTCAATCCACCCATTCATACACTGATCCACTCAATAGCTGTGCTGGTCACTGTACCTAAAACACCATCTACTCAGAACTAGGAAAGCAATGCTACAAGGGAGTGGGGGGAGGCAGGAGCAGAAAAATCATACTGTTAACTCTTTACATAGATAACCACTTCCCCTGATCATGTACTGGAAACTACTGCCATGAATTCTGGCCAGAGTAGTGATGTCACTCTTTGCAAATGCCCAGAAGGAAATAGAGAGATTTTCCTGGGTAGCACTAGGAAGTAAAATACTAAATGCAGAAGCTTCCTTTGCCAAAGCCTAAAATTAGTAAACACAGGGAAACAGACATACGTGAAACTGCATTTGTAAACTTTCATTCATGCAAGCCTGTACTTCTCTATGACCATTTATTAAGCACCTGCTAAATGCAATGTACTTTGCAGAAGTTATAAAGTAGGAGAAAACTATATGATGAAGAGGAAATGAGAACAAAATGTAGTAGCTATTAATAAATGAGTTAGAAAGTAAAAACACATGAGAACATGGCTGTGGTCCCTTCTCAAGAATCAAATGGCTAATCATTCTGGGAAGCAATTTACTCTGTAGCTACCATTTATGATAGTAAAAATGTGGGTCTTACCATCAAAGGTAAATAAAATTCTGTAGACATGGAAATAGCTTTTGAAACCCTGTGTTTGCTTACACTAGTTAATTGAACTGAATTTTCTTTCTGCTATAGTATGGATTAAAGAATATAGCATAATGGTTCTGAAAATGGTTGCTGACTGAGTCGATGCACAGGGCACACTGTGAACCCTCTCTTGCTGTTTAATGACTAATCAGCATCTGCCTCTACTCCTCAGCACACTTCTTAGGGCCACAGCAGTGCCCAGCACAGGCACTGGCAGAGGGCATGACAGAAAACCAGACATGGGTCGCAGAATTCATTCTCCTGGGATTTCAACTCAGCCCAAAGATCCAGATACTTCTCCTTGGGGTCTTCTCCCTCCTCTATGTCTTCACCCTGCTGGGGAATGGCGTCATCCTGGGGCTCATCTGGTTGGACTCCAAACTCCACACTCCCATGTACTTCTTCCTCTCACACCTGGCCATTGTTGATATTTCATATGCTTCAAACAATGTCCCCAAGATGCTGGCAAACCTTCTGAACAAGAAAAAAACAATCTCCTTCACTCCGTGCATAATGCAGACCTTTTTATACATGGCTTTTGCTCACACCGAGTGTCTCATCTTGGTAATAATGTCCTATGACCGGTATGTGGCCATCTGCCATCCCCTACATTACATAGTCATCATGAGTTGGAGAGTGTGCATCATCCTGGTAGTCACTTCCTGGGCATTTGGCTCCCTCCTGGCCCTGGTCCATGTAGTCCTTGTCCTGAGGCTGCCCTTCTGTGGGCATCATGAAATCAACCACTTCTTCTGTGAGATCCTGTCTGTCCTCAAGCTGGCCTGTGCTGACACCAGGCTCAACCAAGTAGTCATCTTTGCTGCTTCTGTGTTTATCCTGGTGGGGCCCCTCTGCCTGGTGCTGGGCTCCTACTCACGCATCCTGCTGGCCATCCTCAAGATCCAGTCAAAGGAGGGCCGCAGAAAGGCCTTCTCCACCTGCTCCTCCCACCTCTGCGTGGTCGGGCTCTTCTTTGGCAGCGCCATCGTCATGTACATGGCCCCCAAGTCCCACCATCCTGAGGAGCAGCAGAAGATCCTTTCTCTGTTTTACAGCCTTTTCAACCCCATGCTGAACCCCCTGATATACAGCCTGAAGAACACAGAGGTCAAAGGTGCCCTAAAGAGAGTGTTTTGGAAACACAGATCAAGGTGAGGGGTGCTAGAGAGAGACTTGAGGATGGAAAATCTTCTCTCTGTGGGGTTTGTGGGAATGGTGATGTAAATGCCTTAAAGTCTTATGCCTTAGATTTCTGATATCAAGGACATGTATTGGTCAGATACTGTCGCTAAACATGGGGTGCTGTCCAGACCACAAAGCATCACAGAAAGGCATAGAGAACACAGGCCATGAAGAGAAGAGTCATTTGGTGAAGCGCAGTTCACGTGAGCAGAGCCACAGACCCCCACTGCCAGTTCCCAGCACAGCCGAGGCTCTGACTCCTGTTCTTTCGAAGCTTAGTCTTCTCAAATTTCCTCTCATAATTCCCCTAAGATTTCCATCTCCTTTATTGCTGTATGTCTATGCTAATAATCCCAATAATATATTCTGCTACAAGAGGATCTCTGACAAGATAGAATAAATATGGATCGTGGCTCAGCAGCCCCTACTGGGAATGTACCAGGAACATAGAGCCAGTGTCTGGCCTGGAACTTAATGACTAAGGCTGAGGACATTAGTATAGAAATGCATTTAAAGAAGCCCAACCCATCTATTTCTGTACAAAGCAAAGTTAAATTTCATGGATTTTCCTTTTTTAATATGAAAGTCAGAGAAATATCAGGATCTTTGTTTCATTTCATTTAATTCTATGCCATTACATTAGAAAGAGGTTGGAAAGAATTTGTATGTGGAACATTATGAAAATTTTTAGATACATGATAATCAAGAAACATAAAAACCATGTGAGCAGAGCCACAGACCCCCACTGCCCTCCCGGACAAACCGATATGCCCAGCAAGAAACTTGCCCAGGTGGGCCAGGCACAGTGGCTCACACATGTAATCCTAGCACTCTGGGAGTCCAATTAATTGCTGGAGCTCAAGAGTTCAAGACCAGCCTGAGCAAGAGCAAGATCCCGCCCTACTAACAACAGAAAAAAAAAAAAACAAAAAAAAAAAACTAGCTGAGCATCATGGCAGGTGCCTGTAGTCCCAGTTACTTAGGAGGCTGAGGCAGGAGGATCACTTGAGCCCAAGAATTTGAGGTTGCTGTGAGCTATGACAACACTCTGGCACTCTACCCAGGGAAACGGTGAGAATCTGTCTCCAAAATAAATAAATAAATAAATAAATAAGAAAAGAAACTTGCCCAGGTGAATCAGAAAACATGCCATTCACTGTGTTTCTTGGGAATGAAATAATGGACCATAACAAAGTCTGCCTCAAAACCTTAGTAGTGACCCACATATTTATAATAAATATGAGACAAAGTTACTAGGAAGAGATGCTTTTTCTAGGATTCAGGTAGCAAAGCTGGATATAGTTGGCAATTCACCATCACAGTGAATACATAAACTATTATTAAACATAAAAGCGTGAAAATATTGCAAAGAAAGACAGCATCCATGGAAACTGATAGCTTTATGTAACACTACAGGCCAGCACTGAAAACCAGTAACATAGCAAATCTGATAAAGACTTTTAGGAATCGCAACAAAATTGCAAAGAGCACCTACTCCAGGTGATATAAATCACTTTTCCTGGGCCCAGGTGGCCATAATGATCAGTAGAGTACTTTGTTTTACTTTAACACAAGTTTAGGACCCAAGTGATCAGCAGGGTATGAACACATGATTTAATACAGTGACTATGGCGTCTTTTGAATTCTCTCCTCATCCTCTCATCCCTGCAGCATTATGTGCCATTCAAGTGTATGACAGGCGATGATGTTATACCACCTGATGTCTGTGGATTTTTCTATTTTTCCACCCTAGTTCTCTCGTATATCATTGTCATTCCATGTCTTTCTTCTTCCATGAAATAAAGAAGCAAAGGAGAAAATTTTTCTTGCCACTTTCTCTCTGAATGCACTATTTTTACTTCTCAAAAGCCTTATTCTTATTCTACCCATAAATTCAACTGGGAAAAACACGTTGTCTCTAGGTATTATCTTAGTCTTTTTATCATCACAGCATGAAGACTTTGCTAGCCCGCAGAAATCCATAAACCTGCTCCACCCCTCCTAAAGAGAACAATTTGAATAAAGAAATGAATACTGGCTCTAATATCAAGCACTAAGAAACTATTGTGTGTCATACTCTGAAAGGAGGACTGAAAAAAATGCAGGAAATATTTTCATATAAAAAGGAGTTTCAAACTATACCCAGAAAAATTAGTATATTCTCTAAGATATGTGGGCTTCATAATATGGTTAAAACCCTAACAGGGAAAAGTAAAAAGAAACATGGAATAGTTTCTCTCTCATAAAACATAAATTATAGATTTGAAAACACAAACTATAGATTTGGATTCAGAATTTTTCACCTAGTGTGCATTAGAAAAATCAAGGGATGGCATTGATTCTGTGTCCTTTCAAAAACACTTGGGAAAGAATAGACCAGAAAGACCTAGATTCTGCAGACAGTGACTAGTGTAGATGAATTATAAAGAAATTTCCTCTGGTAGATCTAAGGAGTGTCTCTGATAGGAAAAAGAAAAAATATGTATTTTTTAATAAATTGCAGAAAACACCTGAGTATATGAGATATTTTAATCAATTGTTTCAATATTTGAGTTCTAAGATTTTAATAAACAGATTATATTTTGATGTTATGGCATCTTTTATATATTCTTTCAACATTTGTCAGCTTTCAAAGGGCTAAGGGCAAGTAGAAAAAGACATATTACTTTATAACAGAAATTCTACTGTTTCACAATGTTACCTTGTTTATCTTCCACCAATTATGCAATGAAGTAGGTGTCATTTTCCCATTTAAGAAATAAGGCTCAGTGGGTAGGGTGCCGGCCCCATATACCAAAGGTGTTAAGTTCAAACACAACCCTGTCAAAACTGCAACAAAAAAATGCCAGGTGTTGTGGCAGGCACCTGTAGTCCCAGCTACTTGGGAGGCTGAGGCAAGATAATTGCTTAAGCCCAGGAGTTGGAGGTTGCTGTGAGCTGTGACGCCACATCACTCTACCAAGGGTGATAAAGTGAGACTCTGTCCCCAAAAAAAAGAAAAAAAAAAAAAGGAAGAAAGAAAAGGAAATAAGGAAACAAAATTTCCGAGTAATTTAGTAACTTGTCCAACACCACTCAGTCAGTAATAGGATAGTACACTGCTTCTTATCAGCTTTCTCCCCCAAATCACAGATTTTAGCTCAAAATGGATTAGGCTCAGCATCCACCCTGTGGGGCAGAGTCTTATTTTATGTTATTATAGCCAAAGCCTTAACACCAAAAAGAATACATCCTTTATCCAGCATATCCTTGGGTAGTTCATTATCGCCCTCAGCAAAGAGCAGAAAACCTAATCATTCCTTACTAGCAGCTCCTTCTCTGTGCTTTTCTGCAAAATCACCTGGCACCATAGAGCACGGCAGTCTGAAAGAGAGACACGTGCTGTTCCCAGTGTCTCATCTCACCTATAATTCTGGTCTTCTTCATGTCGTCAAATTTACCATCTGTGCTCTTTTTCTTAACGATATGATGCATGCTTTCCCAGGAAGCTTCCCTGTACATACTGTTACAGATCCATGGAGCTATTGTACTTTACCAGTCCTCTAGGCTGATAGGAAAAAAGAAAGAGCCCAGTGCAGGCTTATGCCAAGATGCTGGCTATCTTGGATTCTCATCTCGATGGCGCCACATCAGCCTTATTCTAAGAATAGCTCAGCCTCCTCAATCAAGAGTTTTATCTTACACAAGATATGAATTAAAATGTTTTAAGTTATGAACCTTACATAACATTATGGACGCTAAATAATATAATTTATGTGACTCTTAATTGAAGGTATATGTCTACGGAATTGTTAATGATAAATATATAAGGATAATGAAAATGATCACATAGTAAGACAGGGTGCTCGTAAAATTCATGATTAAACAACTATAGAACTGCAAAATTCCATTTCATTTTAGTGATTCATAGATCATTACAATATTTATTAAACAATGGCAATTTCTCATCAAAAAAAAAAAATCAACTATTTGAGTTTGTAGGTTTTTGTGCTTATTTTTATTTTTCTTTGGTTGGAAATGTTGGGAAGTCTCCATCCAAGGCAGTTGAAGGTCAGTCATAGGAGTCTCATTGTTCCTGCTTGGAGACAAAACTTTAAGAAGAATCCTGCATAAAGTTTTACATTCTATGCATAGCTATAGTTCCAAAGTTATTCTTGAGATAGCATCTAGGATAGGAAATAAATCCAGAAAAACTGGTCCTTAGCTTTGTTACATTCACTCCTTACCCCCGTACACTAAGAATTCTTATCTACTGTGTATCTACAATAACTCCACTGGGAGATTTCAGAGTCTATAGGGAGAGACACAAACTCACTATTGTGATACCTTGTTAATTGGCTGCACTTTCAGCACTCACAGCGGCTTACTTCTTGTATTGGTCTCCCTGTCATTACTACTGCCCCAGATGCTTCTGAAATTAGAAAAGAAGCACAGAGGCTGGGCATGATGGCTCACACCTATAATCCCAGCTACTTGGGAAGCTGAGGTGGAAGGATCCCTTGAGCCCAGGAGTTCCACACCAGCCCCAGTAACATAGTACTTTCTAAAAAATAACAAAATATCAGCCAGGTGTGGTGGTATGCACCTATAGTCCTAGCTATTTGGAATGCACCTATAGTCCTAGCTATTTGGAGGGCTAAGGCATGAGGGTTCCTTGAGTCCAGGAGTTTGAGGCTGAAGAGAGAGAGCTACTGACTTGTGACCACACCACTGTGCTTTAGCCTGGGTAACAGAGCAAGACCACTTCTAAAAGAGAGAGAGAGAGAGAGAGAGAGAGAAAGAGAGAGAAGAAATGAAAAAGAGAGATATAAATGAATAAATAAAGGAATAGCCATGGATGATTTTTGAAATGACTGTAAATGTTTAACCTAGAAAAGAAGAGACTGTCTCATAAGAGACAGTGTTCTTCATGTCTCACAGAGCATCCTGTAAGAGACAAGAGGGTTTTTTTTATTGCTTTCACCAAGCAATAAACACAGAGGTTGAGTGAAATACACATGCATTGAACAGGTATTTGGAATGGTCTTTCCAATGTTTTCTTTGCTCTTAAAAATTTTAATTGCCTAATAAGCTTCTTTATTTATTTATTTATTTATTTTACTGTGGGAAAGTTTAAACTGATTTTAAACAAGCTTGCAACTGTTTAAAGATTTTTTTTTTTTTTTTTTTTTTTTTTTGTAGAGACAGAGTCTCACTTTACCGCCCTCGGTGGAGTGTCATGACGTCACAGGACTCACAGCAACCTTCAGCTCTTGGGCTTACCGATTCTCTTGCCTCAGCTTCCCAAGCAGCTGGGACTACAGGTGCCCACCACAACGCCTGGCTATTTTTTTTTTTTGGTTGCAGTTCGGCCGGGGCTGGGTTTGAACCCGCCACCCTCAGTATATGGGGCCAGCGCCCTATTCACTGAGCCACGGGTGCCACCCTAAAGATTTTTTTTAAATTTTTTTTTAATATTTTTTAAATTTTTTTTAAAGATTTTTTTTTTAATGGTAACTCTGAGAGAATTTTTCTAATCTTGTCTTGTTCTCCAAAGGATTAAGCAGTCATCAGAGGCAAATCTTCAAGTAGGAAATAATAGTTGTATCAGCTCCATAATTGTGGTTTTCTTGCCTTAATTCCCACACTGACATCACAGCTTTATTTCTAGATATATGTGGTTTCACATTTTAAAACATTAGCCTGATCTCCAGTGATAGTAGCTCAATGACCTTTGCTTCAAACGTAGAGCAGTGACAGATAAATCCTGAGAACAGGAAATGAAAAAGACAAAATCAGCTTTCACAGCAAGATAAACATCTCTGTGGACTCAAAATAAACATAAATGCAGACCTCTGAGTGATGCAGAAGCCGTGGGTTCGCTGGCTGAGTCTGGAAGCTGACCTGAGTGGACAGAGCTTTGCTCTTGGGAATGAAAGATATTTTCGTTTCACGTGGTAACAGAGAACAGAGGCCAGGCACCTCCCATGGAAATAGGATGTGGGGGGAGGTGGGAGAGACTCCCTTTACTTTTTTTGGCTGGAGGAGACCAAAAAAAAATGCACTGTTATATGCACCTCCCCATCAAGTCTCAGGATAGCTGAAGTTGAAGGTGTGAGAGCACCGGGCACTGCTCTGAAATCATACGGGATCCAGCCACCCACCCTCGGGGCCAGGGTCTTCAGTGTACTCAGTGTCATGATCAAAAACTAAATATAAACCACTGATGTGAGATCCAGGTATGAGTAGAAGCCCAAAGAGAGGTACAAGACACTCCTAATCTCTTAATCTTCAATATTACAGAATAAGGAGGGAGGGAAAAGGGAAAGAAACAGAAAGACAGGACAGAAAAATGGTAATGGGATAGGTGCCTTCACATGTCCCACATGTGGAGAGAGAGAGAGAAAGAGATAGAAGTGGAGAGAGAAAAGAAAAGGGAGAGAAAGAAAGAAAGAAAGAATCTGATCTATAAAACGACCTTCGAATCCATTTCAGAAGCTGCCAAGAAAAACATCCCAAAATAGCAATAACTGAAAATAGATTCACTTCTAACAATAACAATTTTGTGTCATCAAGAATGAACAATCTGATTAATATTTCATAGTTTTAAGTTTCAAATACATAGACAGATTTTTTTTAAAAGCATGGCAACTATTTCAGATGGCCAAAGGACTAAGAAGAAAATGGGTTAGAAAATACGTGGACATCAAAACAAATAATAACAAATTTTAGAAATAAAAGACATACACCCTTTAAAATAACAATTGAATTTTCTGAAGTAGTGAAGCAAATCAACAAACACAACAACTTCTAGACTAAGCACATTAGAAGAAAAAAAAAATGTGAAATGGAAGATGGAGGTGTACAAGTTACCCACATTGCAACAGAGACTAATTTTTTAAGAAAGTGGGGGAAACCCCACATAGGCACATAGAAGATAGATTGAGATACAATATCAATTTATCCTATAGGAATATAAGAATAAAGGAGAGAATGGGATGGCACAATACTACTGATTTTTTTACCTGATTGAGGAACACATGAGTACCCAGAACAAAATAAATACTCTGAATATCAAGCCACATGAATAAAAGCTAATTCATACCTAGACATATTATGACAAAGGCACAGAACATTGAGGAAAAACAGAAAAAAAAAAAGGCTCAGAGGGGAAAAATAGATATAAAAGAATAACAAAGTAATGGTAGACTTCCTTTTAGCAAAACAGATGCCAGAAGAAAATATTTAAAATTATGAAAGCTATTATTGTCTGATTTCATATTATCATTTAAAAAACCAAGAAAAATAATATTTTTTCAAAGTCTAATGAAAATTGTTTCCCTTAGGTCTTCAATAGATGAATTATTGATGTATATACTTGGATAGAAAAAAAGTGAAAACAGAGTATAAGTTATAAGATACATGCCAAGCACATAAGTTGACAAAACATTATAGTAAATGTAACTGTAAACAAAATAACTTCTATGTGAAAAAAGAAAGAAAACTCTTAGCAGCCATAACAGGCTGATATGGATAATACCAATGAATAATCAAATCATGGTAAAGTTTTTGGGGTGATTAGAAAGATGAAAATCCTGAATAATCGTAGAGTGCCTAAGAAAAAATTGTAATTCAGTGTATTATTAAAAATTTAACAGTACACAACATTTGCCACCTTCAAGTCTCTACCTATGCAGTTAGGTGTCACAGACATTAGGTTTGTCAAGTGCTCCTCAGTGGCTCCACCAGCCTTGCAGCCAGAGACAAGGCCTGTTGTCCTGATGACCATAGCCACAAAGTCACTTCTGTCAGTCTTGGTAATATTGGCAGCTGTCCTGACCTGCCACCCTGACCCAAGAATCTTCACCCAGCCCTGTCCAGGCCATTCAGCACAGGGACAGTGAGACGTGGGAGAAGAGAGAAGACTCCTGATGGAGATAAGTGGCTGAGCCAGCAGATGTGCCTGATGAACCTGGAGAGGCAGAGAAGGAATATGGTGAGGAGGGATCTGGTGGGGAAAGGCCTAGAAAAGAAGAAGTTAGAGTATGGCAGGAGGTGGAGAATGAGTGATGGGGAGGCTGAGAGAGTCTGTCTTTAAGGAGCTCCATTTTCCTTTGACAGTGTTGAATTTGTGGCTGAGGACTTTGCCTTTCATCTGAGGATAGGGACTTTGTCAACCACAAGAGCACTGACAGTGACAACATTCAGCCCTTGCCTAAAGTGGGTTACACCCAGGTGGTGCCATCAGACACCTTCAGTGGAATGAGCTCAGATAGGAGGATCTGTGCAATCCTAAAAGAAAAATACAATGATCTAAGTCAATATGTTTATAAGGAATAACATCTATCAGTGTAGGTTATGGACATATAGAAGATAAATTCATTGGAAACTAGGTGTACTGTAAATTTTAGAAGGAATGAAAGGAAAGGCAAAGGTTAAGAAAGAGACAAAGTGAAAATAACAGTAACTGTAAAGAGTGGTCCTTGCCCTTGGCTGACCATTAGGGTCATTTGACATTTCTGCTGCTTAAGCACCCACAGATAAATTAAATCAGAGTCACTGGAGGTAGGACCTGGGTGTCAACGTATTTTAGGTCTCCCCAGGTAAATGAATATTGTGAACCAGAACCACTATTCCTAAGAAATGACTTATTTTCTGTTGCCAGTTTTAAAACTAGTTAAGTTACTTAGAAACGTGATTCATAAACATGGTGAGCCTCCCTTTTCCCTGAGACAGTAAGAACATTTGTACATGTACAAGGCTAGCAGCATCATATTCAATCAAACCATAGAATTGTTATTTTTGTTGTTTAAATATTTAAATACAAATAAAACTATCTTTATAAATGCTGATTCAGCAAAAGGGTGTACTACACTGATTACTAAACTTTGTCCTTCTGCTCCAAACTTACTTTTTTTTTATTCCTTTGTGATGCTGGAGCTGAAACTGCACAAGTTACCTTTGCCTTTTGCCCCCTGACTTGCATTCGGGTTCTTCCGGAAGGGGGCGCTATAGGAAACCGCGAGTCTAGAAGGGGGGGAAGTTCCTCTCTCCTGTGCGCTTGCTGTTCTTGTCCGTATTGCCCCCCAAACTCTTCACGTAAGCAGTAGCAGCTAGTTCCGTCTCCAGCATTTGTTTCTGACTTTCCGAGAATTAGACTTATTCCTCATAATCTGGTGGAACAGCAGCAGCCACAGGCTCTTTCTACTCAGAGACTGACATCGCACTTCTTAAGATCTGTCCTCTGAATGTCTAAATTCTATTGATAATTACCCCAGCTTTTGATATTTGCTCCTATAGTCCCTCCTTCTTGTTCATCTGAGAGCCCCTGTAGCTACATTGTTACCGTAAATTCTCCATTGAGATACCAGTGTGCTTTCTGTTTTCCTGATGGGTTCCTCATGATTCAAAGACAAGTTAAAAAACACTCTTAGAAATTATACAACAGACATTAAAAAAAAAATCTGGGCGTGTATGGGAGATGAAAACAGAAAGATTGCCATGAAATAATATACAACTATCCCGTGTATTGCAAGGTGATCCAGTTACTACAGTTGTGTGTGTGCATTGTCTGTACCTGAGTGAACGTACCCAAGAAATCAAGAAATTTAGGAATTAATTGCTAAATTAAGGCAAAACAATGGTGAGGCAAAAATAAATGGAAACCAGGAGGTACAATTTTACAGCATCTTTTTCCAAACAGAAGAGGGAACAAACATAAAAGCTGAGAAAAAAGATGTCAAACCTATCCAGTGCAGTGCACACTACCTGGGGGAAAGGTGCTCTTATAACTTTGACTCAATCTGTGCAAAAACAAAGTATGTAAACAAAAGGTGTACCCACTAGCATTCTGAAATTAAAAAAAATTAAAAGAAAGGTATATGCTCATTAAATATAAGCATTCTCACCATTTTGTGAGTTTCTTCTATTCAGTTTGTTCACAATAATAATAGGGATAATTTCAGGAAATGAATTGCAGGCAAAAGCTCCATGTAAAAATTCAGTGCAGCTTTTTATGTATGTACATACACTGAGGTAAACGCCATAAATCACATAACAGATAAAGTTAAGTTCAACCAACGATAAAAACAAGTAAAAGGATCTCAAATTCCACCACAGAACAGATCCTACTGGAATGCCACTTTTAAGAATTAAAAATATAGAACACACAGGGTTCATTTGTTTACTCTGCAACTGCTTTATTATTTTATAGAACTGAAGTGTGTGAAGCTATGCAAATACCAAAAATAGAGACCTTTTCTAACATACATACTTAAATGGGAAAATTTGTTGATAAAAATAAATAAAATACATCTTAATCATAATATCTAGACAATATTGAATAGAAAAAAGAAAGAACATTGTAAAGCATAAAAATATATATGATGGGATTATTCTTGAATGTGAGGGTTTAAAGACTCTAGAGGCCTGAAATCCATTTGAAAGGGAAACTTTAGAAAAGGAAAAATATGCTCTGTACTTAGAATAGATCAGCTACTCTCTGATTCTGAGGCAAGGGGCTTGAACTGAGGGGCTTGAGGCTTCTTCCATGGCCCATTGATACAGATGATAGTATTTAAAAATGTATTATCATATAATACTGCAAAAAATAATAAAAACAAACACCTGGAAAGGGATAAAGCAAAAAATACACATAGATGTTAATCTAAATACATTTTTTTTTTTTTTTTTGCCAGGGCTGGATATGAACCCTCCACCTCCAGTATATAGGGCCGGCGTCCTACTCCTTTGAGCCACAGGTGCTGCCCAATCTAAATACATTTTTAAAATACAATATATTTCCACTAAACTGAAAGGACATCAACAGTTCACTCACTTGACAGTCATGTGTTATAAAGGCATTGTTATGTAACTTTAAAATTCATTTACAGCCTTAAAAATTAAGCCATTTACCTATGTACATCAGGTAAAAGTTTTATTAGACTGTAGAGTGCCATGTCATGGGAATTAAGATGAACATATGTTTTAAACAAGATATTCTGCCATGAAGATGTACATAAAATTTATAAATTCATCACATGATATAGAGAAACAAGATTCATGATCTTCACATTTACAATAATTTATAAAATCTTCTCTGAAGGAAATGTATTACAATTCAGTCAAACTTCTCATCTTGAAAGTAATCCGCAAAATTGAGATATTCTTCAAGTTGACCGTATTTCTGCATATATAATAAAAAAGTTAGTTATTTTACTCAAAGCAATGAAGATAAAGTGGGCCTTTTCAAAATATACAAACAGGAACAAGTTCATTTCATGTTAATCATGAACAAAAATATTTTTATTACTATTAACAGGAACTCAATTTCAAATAAGCATTTCTAACTCAGAGAACATTAGAAAGAGATCATATTGAGTATTATTACTAATTTCATAACTGTCTTGTATGTTATAATTTTTCTATTACACTTAAAATAGAAATGTAATAATTTCAATAACTTACTCAACAAAAATTGTTTAACATATATCAAACACTCTGCTAATCACTGTCCAGGCAACAAAATTTTTAAAGCTTCTTTCTCTGATCCTAAGGAGAACAGAGTTCAATACTAATATACTGATGGCAATTAGTATTAAGAGCCATAAAGTGGTACAGACACTATTAAGAGGGTTTGTAAGAGGGTCTGTAAGAGGCCACAGTTAATTGAGGTGACCAGACAGAGTGGCATTTAAGCTATCCTGGGAAAAAAGGTTTGCGAAGCAAAGAGTTGGTAGTGAGAATTTTCTGTAAGAGACAAAAGTCCATCTAACAGTGACATGACAAGAAAGCACAGGATTTGTAGAGGAAGAAAGGAAAAACTGAACAAAGAGATCAAGGTTAGAGAAGAAAAAGTATGAAATGCAAGGTTAAGAGGCTTTACAATGATTTGATAGGCGATGATAAACTGCTAAAGGTCTTAGAGCAGGGGACACAACTGATCTAAGGCGTATTTTAAAAAAATTGTTAAAATACCAATTTTAGAATGGCTTGACAACTAGTGATAAGTCTATGGTAACAAATTAGGTCATGAGAGTCCAAATTTGAGTGATAGCAATGAAGATGAAGAGGAAAGAAGAGGGTAGAAAAAGTTAAGAGAGGAGTCAAGACTAACTTAGAGGTTTTAGAGTTGACAATTGGAGAATAATGAATGGCAGGGACACTTCACAGGTGGTTGGGGGAGGGAAAGAGGCACATGTGTGCTGTTTCAGACATGGAGAATTCAAAGTGCTTACTTCAAGTAAAGGAATTTAAATGATCTGATGGGTTCTTGATTCTGTTTATTAATTGTTTCTGTCCTCAGTGAGATGAGAAAGGATCCTGATGATCTTGACTTTTATGGTGATAGGGACCCAGAGAAGGGAATGTGAGGAATACATTTTCCTTCTAGACAAGCTCATGAATCCCTTTTCAAGGTCATGATACCCCCATGATATCTGATTGAATCACCTTCTCAGGAGAGAATGAAGAACATAACAGAAGGGGAAATAGTATGTGGACTAATTAGGGATTTTCTTGGTCTAGTTCCCAGATTTGGTAGTAAATAAAGTATTCTAGAGTTAGAAACCTATACTTTAAAAATGTGGTTGTTTTTATGCTTTTGTTATCTTTCTTTATACCCTTTTTTCCTCTATTATTTATTAAATTTATTTTGGAAAATTAAAATCTTTCTACTAAGAAAGAAAAATCTCTCCTTGCTTTTATTGCAAATTATAGTTAAGGTCAATTGATCGCTTACTAAATGCTTCTACACTAAATGCTTAAAATGTGTTACACATTTAATCTCTGCAAAAAACTCTAATAATTCCTACATTACAAATGAGAAAATTTAGGCTTAGAGTAAAACTAAAAAGTAATTTGTACCCAAATCATACTGGTAGTAATAAATAGCAGAAAAAAATACTTAAACTCATGCTTTTAACCATTATAGTATGCTGCTTCCAAGATTTAAAGAATAAGACTAGGATGTTGTGGCACTGGCAAGAAAGAACTAAAGCCTTGAGGAGCAACTTGCAGCGAAATAAGTATTGTTCTGCCGGCCCGGCCCCTCTACCTGAAGATGCTGCTCCCATAGTTTTCTTCACTAAAAATGTGGAGAGTCTGGGTCTTATTTTAATAATGAAATTTAGTCTCTTAAAATGCCAGACTTACTGAGGAAAACAGCTGGAACATGGAATGGAATGTGGGGAAAAGGTCAGAACATAAAAGGAGTTTGGAGTATTCTACTCAGAAGCAGCAGCTAGACTTGTGGAAAGGAATTGATTTGCCAAGGAAACTTTGAGAGCTAATGACAAAATCTAGCTTAACAGATACTTTCACGCAGTGGTCCTCAATCTTTAATTTATGTAAGAATCATCCCAATTTTACAGTATTTGATTAATATACCTGAAATGATTGTTATTCAATAGGTCAGGGGTGAGGTCAGGGATTATGCATTTTCCACAAACTTCTAGGTGATTCTGACACAGGTAATGTAGGACCATATTTTGAGAAATATCAGTTTAACAGTGAGGAAAAAAAGGAAGAGGAAAAAAGTTAAAAAGAAAGAAAAAGGAAGAAAAGAAATGAGAATAGTTTAAGGAAAGGGAGGCATATCCAATTCTAATTCTAAATTCTTATTTATATAACAATATGTAATATGTTGAAAATTTACTTTAACTATAACTGCCACTTGTAAAAGTTTTGTAGTTATGTTCCAAGTACCAACTGACACTTGATACTTCTGGAGACATACTTTCTTCATGTTTTGGTGTCAGGTATCCACCACCCCAACCCAGCAATCCTATCTTCCATTGTCCAGGAAACCCCATTATCACATGCACTTTCTTATTTTATTAATGAACAAACATTTGTTAGAATTTTTCATATTCTAGTTTGTTTATATTACAGTATGTTCTTGAACTTTTCTGCAGAATAAGATATATTTTATATTTGTTATATATTTTGGTTTTATCAAACTTTTTCTTTTTTTTTTTATGCTTGAGTCACTCCTATCCCTTTAATTTCATTAGATTAAAAACATATCATCCTACTTCAACAGTTAGGAAGAAGAACAAGAATAATGAAGTCAGTCTAGTTGGCAGGTCTTCAGGAAGACATACTGAGCCATCTTGAGGAGAATAGGCAGCAAAGGGAAAAGTAAGGTATGAACACAGCCTGGGCCAGAAAGATAGGAACAAATAGCTTGTGCAAGGCAAAAGAAGGGGCCGCCATAATTGGGAGGTAAGAGCAGAAAGAGCCACGATATGTCACTCAAGCAGCACTGAACCCAGGTGTTCTAGAGGGTCACAGTGCCCATGACCAGGAAGCTGAGGCCTGGAAGGCACTGGTCACAAAGCACTGCCCCTCAGAGGCACGGAGAGAGGAGAAACAGAAGATGGAAACTATCATAGCACTTGACAAATTGTGAAATTTCATCAAAGTACAATAAGCTGCAAATAGGTTTATATTGACTATATACTTCTGTGGTTTCTAGGAAATATCTTGAGAAAGTCTTTGGACATTTTTTGTTTTTTTAGTGGAGAGATCTAAACAGCTTTAGAAATTAAGCTCTTTGGCATTTTTATGTGAAAAAATGTGCACATTGTTCTAAACACAATGTACAATCTTGTAATGCCTTCACTGCTTAATGCTAAATGAGTTACTCTTCATACATAACATGACACTTAGATTTCTATTCCTAAGAATATTTTTCTTTTTCTTTTTTTGTAGAGACAGTCTCACTTTATCACCCTCGGTAGAATGCTGTGGCGTCACAGCTCATAGCAACCTCCTACACCTGGGCTTAGGCAATTCTCTTGCCTCAGCCTCCCAAGTAGCTGGGATTACAGGCGCCTGCTACATCACCCAGCTATTTTTTGTTGCAGTTTGGCCGGGGCAGGTTGGAACCAGCCACCCTACCCCCTGAGCAACATGCACCGACCCCTTAAGAATATTTTTCTTATTCCAGTGCCTTTCTGTTGTCCCAAACCTTGTTAAGGTTTCTTTCAGGCATATGATTTGGAAATGCCTTTCGTTTTTTCTGCAAGAAGTTTAATATTCTTCTCCATATATACTTTATGTAACATGTATATTAACGCATAGTGATTTTTTTACACCTAGTATACAGTTCTTCACAAATGTGGCATCCCAATAGATTTTACCATTCCACTGGAGGGCTGGTAACACTTGAAGGCATCAATAAAACCACGTAAGAATTTAATGTTGTCTAGGAAAATGAATATTGGCATTACTGGATGAGTGACAGCTCTTCCCTAAGGCCAATGGAAAAGCAGAGAAGGATGGTGGGGGGGACCATTTGGAATAGAAGTAGAAGCAAAGTAAAAGATAAAAGCTGAAGAGAGTAGAATGAGAAGAAGACAACTTGAGGATCAACTTGGGGGAGGCGAGATCACTGAGTGGTCTGTGGTGGGAGGGCAACTATTGACAGGGAAACTGGTCATGATGTCATTGTCTAGACTGGGAGACCTTCGCTAAACATGGCATGTCCTAAGAAGTTCCTATTTTCTTGTTCTCTTTTTATTTTACTCTGCTTATAAATTTGTGTTCCACGTCTCTTGCTTTATTTTTTATTTTCCTCTTTTACAAATTTCCCCATGATATAACCCAGGCAATAGATTTTAAGTCAGGCTTTTTTATTTTTTTAAGATTAAATCTACTGTTTATCTTAGTTGCCTGAAAATCTACTATTTGTTCTCTCTTACACATTCATGTAACTAGACTTTCTTTAGAGGACTGCAGTTGTATTAGCATCCTTTCCATGTACAATAAACAATTCTAAAAGCTCTGTGAGCAGACTAGAGCTTAGGAGCTACCAGCAGAGCTTTGGGAATCCAGTGCACTTTTCAAAACCCCCACTTTATCCCTGATATCAAACTTAGGGATCAATAGGATATGGGGGATCAAAATCAGTGCTGTGGCATAAAACCTCTGCACCCCCTTGATCTTCAGTTATAGTGCTCACTGCTCAGTCCCATGTCCTCAAGAAGAGGATGTGGGTGGTATTGGAACTGGCAGCCGAGATCCTTTCCTCAGATTGGCACCAGGTGTTTCTTCACTCTCAGGTCACAAGAACTGTTCGAAAGAATAGGAAGCAGACAAGCAGAAGTGAGTCCTGTACTTTGTCAAAGGAAATAAGGGGACTTAATATATATGCAGCAATACATATGTAAAGGTGAAAGGATAGAGGTCCTTCATTAAGAAGCAGTACTATTGCTTATTAAAATTTATCTGATGAGCTGAGTGAATCCTTAGAATATCAGGGCAGGTATCTACCTATTCAGGTAGGAAAATGACAAGCATGGGTGGAAAAATGGGTGGAAGATGAGAAATACAAACACAGGGAGAGAAGAAGAAATTCTCTTTTAAATTTCACTATCTTCTACTCAATTGTATCCCTTCACTGATTATATTTAGGCTCTAGATGGTTTTTATATATTCACTTTACCTCCTTAATCCAGCCATTTGCTTTTAACTGACTGAAAATTCGTTCCACTGTTTCTTTAACCTGTTCATCCTCAACTTCTTCTGTCTTTGCAATTGAGCAACATTCCTGGTATAGTTTGAATTTAAAATGCTTCAGTTTATGATAAATTCTGGTACGATCAGCACAAATTCTGCCAACAGTAAATACCTAAATCAAGAAATGAAGATTATTATTGACATATGAAATTAAAATATAGTAATGAATATACAACCTTTCTGGTTTTCATAATAGTATAGTATAATAGTATAATCTAATAAATGCATTATTAATTTTATTTAAATGTTTATACAATAATCCTTTACCTTCTCTTATTTATACAACCAGTCAACAACTGAGCAACCACTCTGTTTCGAGTATTGGGCCAGGCACTGAAGACCGGTAAGTGAAAGACGTGCTACTTGAGTTTGAGGGAGCTGATAGTCTTGGGAGAAAGACAAATTATTACAAAACAACATGACAAACACTGTACCCAAGATGCAACTGAGATGCTATGCTAGTGAGAAGGGGCACTAAACCCAATCCATGAATAAGAAAGGTTTGTAGGTAGGTGATGCTCAAAGTCTTGAAACGTAAAATTAGCCAAGTTTGGGAAGGGAGAAATGGCTTGGAAGGCAGAAAGATGAACACACGTGAAAGCAAGAGAAAGCATGTGAAGTACCATGCATACATGTTCACTGAGTTACAAATGCTTACATTACAGTAATTTTCTAGATATAAGCATCATGTGAAACTGAAACTCTTATACCAATATTAAGTTTCAGTAGTTTTTCACTAAATACTATCCCCCCAAAATTTGCAAAGTAAAAGATAACTGTGTGTTTAGGCATATGTGTTACTTTAATTAAGGTGTTATTAAGACACCTCAATATTTTAATGTCAGCCAGCTAAAAGAATTTTAATTTCTAAGTTTATATGGACTTCTAGAATTCTATGATTAGGAACACTCTTTTATGAAATCATGCAAACAGAACCTTTCCCTTTCAGAATATTTTAAATGCTTTAAGTTTGTTATATAAACCCACAGTTGAAATAGAAAGATAGCATCACTGCCCTGACCAAATTAAACACATTTTAACCTACATTACCTACTTACCTATTTCACCATAAAAAAATGCATCAGAAGGGGCTTTAAACATTAAGATGTAGTCAATTTTATTCTCATGGCCTAACCTGAGGAAATAGATAAACTCTTACTAACACATATATTTGTATCTGTGCCTAAGTTCACTAATTGGTTTTGTGTTCACAAGTGTAGTAAAAGTGGTATAGTTTTAATATTTATCTGTGTAACTTGTGTTCTATCTAACCAAAAACTGTACTTATTTTTCTGAAGCAACACTGCAAAGGACACACAGGTAATGATGTTCAATAGATAAACCAAGAATATGTTTCCAAAAATGAATAAAAGTTATATCACTATGATTGGCAAGTGGCAGGTTTGATGTGTTTTTGTATTAAAATGGTATTTGAGACTTTTTACAACCTCTCTTTAAATTCCTAAAAGTTTAAGAAAAGCATATTCAGATTTCTGTTTGTGGTTGTGTAAAAACCTTCCTGTTTTTCAGATCGGTAGAAGTAAAGAGGAGTTATTGTACACTGCTGGCCTATGAAAAGTAGCTTTTCCAATTCAAAAGTATCAACAAAGTAGCTCTAGTAGTAAATGACATTTCAACAATTCACTTGCCAGGCGTTGTGGCAGGCACCTGTAGTCCCAGCTACTTGGGAGGCTGAGGCAAGAGGATCTCTTGAGCCCAAGAGTTTGAGGTTGCTGTGAGCTACAATGCCACCACACTCTACTAGGGGTGACAAAGTGACACACTGTCTCAAAAAAAAAAAAAAAAAAAATATATATATATATTTGATTTATGTAACACAACATGGTCTTTAATTTATTAAATCATTTTTGCTAGGATTCAATGTATAATAGATCAGAGTTTAAATAATAAGGAAATTTTCTATGGCTATGATGAGGATAGAAATTTTTTTTTAGATTTATATACTTATTTATATTTATATTTTATAATAATTTGTCAAACAAAACATTAAAGATAAATTCTGAATTCACTGTCCCTATATAAATTTCCTAAATGATTCTTGCAACCCAGACTGCTCAGAAAGATCTAGTCAATTATTGCCCAATAGTATGAAGGAATCATACTATCCAATTTAGTAGAATAATGCAAACAAATAATATTTCCATCTTAATAATAGACTGGAAGGGTTTAGAGACAACTTTAGGTCTCTAACTACCTCTCCAATCATACATACCCTTCATGAATATGCACATTCACTGGTGGAAGCTCTCAATATTAATATTTTTGAATTTATAAATACAGCACTCTTATAAAGAAAGATTAAAAAATAGAAGTAGTTAACATTTGCACTTTTTATTACTTCATATTGTACTTCTCTGCACTGTGTATCAAATACTTATTCTCCAGTTTTGTCTGTTTATTCAGAATTAACAGCATCTTTTTTTAGTTGTTGTTTGGCCAGGGCTGGGTTCCAACCCGCCACCGTGGGCATATGGGGCTGGCGCCCTACCCACTAAGACACAGGTGCTGCCCAATTGACAGCATCTTAAACATGTAGGGAGATTGCTTGAGAGATTCTGACATACTTCTAATATGGTCTAGGTTGAAGCATGGTGTTCTTTGAATTCTCTCATATTAGGATGGACAGCTACCTTCTATTATTTACTTGTGGATTACCAACTTGATGGCTTATCTGCCATAAGAGTTTCCACTTGGATCAAATTCTCTTTTGGACACAAAGAAGGCCTCTGTCCCTGTGCCTTTGTGTTATCTCTCGTCACTCCCATCCTGTACCCTCACCCTCATCCTCCCCTAAGTTTGGGTAATGTGTACTTAGGGAATATGTACTGACTTTATTATCTCACTGAATTAGGAAAGTATATGCTATATAAGACATTTTCACATTCAAAAATTATAACTTCTTTCCTTGTATTCCTTCCCTTTCTTCTGGTGTATTCTCCATTTGTAAACATTTCTTAGAGTTATTTGTACAAGTTTATGAACTGAAAATTTCTAAATATTGTACACTAAAATGAGAGGAAAAATATACCTGTTTATCATGTGACATGAAATCATCTGTTTCCATGGTTCTGGTGTTATACAACTTTCCTGATAAATGCACTGAAAATCTACAGCAGCGATGCAATCCACAAGCTTGGCAGGAACAGTTTTCAGGATTCTTGCAATGGATACTTACGTTAGAATAATTTTCTACCCGTTCCTGAAAACAATTTAAAAATACAATAAGGTTTAAAAGAAAAAATATAATAAAAATCTAACCAAATTAAAACTCAGCACATAGTAGGTATTGACAAGATATTTTTAAATATACAAAATGAACTTATAGTTTTGGCTATTAAATGAAAAGAAATCAGACTTGGAAAAAATTAGTTTCATATCTCTCACATGTAGAAGCTGCTAAATAGTGTTCTTGATAGGACAGATTTTAATTAAATTCTATCTTCTTATTTCTAGTTGTTATTGAAGTATTAGTGAAAAATAGGAAAGAATGAACAGCAAAAATTCAGAATAACATAAGAAAAAGAGTTCATTTAGGGTAGTTAAAAATTGAGAAAAAAATCACATTCATTCTCTATTATATATATCATATTTTCCACACAATAGTCCAGAAATAATTTAATCCTCTTGTCATTACTTTCTATACTCCTGTGAAAATGAACAAATTCAAAGTGGAATTGCTACATGTCCTAGTATTCATATGGGTAGTCTAATAGCTCAGCTGTCAATGAGTAAATAAACTAAGAAAATAGTTTGCATTCATAAAAAACTTTATCAGTCTGTGGAATGACTTGTGCCTGAGTGTTTATGCTTATGGTCTAGGTGTGCTAGATATTACTGTGCTAATTAGCTGATTAGGTTTTACCACAGTATTTGAACTGTACACAATGAGGGTATTAGCATGGTTATTAATGTTCATTCACATCTACTACCAGACCAGCCTGATGCACTGACAGTTTCCTTTTTACATTGATTGTATGATTTGAAACAACATTTTTTTGGTCTATTTTTTCATATTTCTCATACTTCATGGAACTTCATGAAATGTGTCACAGGCTACAATTCAGACTGAATGAGTGACTAACCACTTTCTCTTCCTATTTCTGTGGTATTCATGGAAACATGTGGTAAGATGAAACTCCTAAGAAAAATACTCTCAGTTTGGTTCCCTGAGTGACTACAATGAGCAGAGCATCCTGTCAACTTACACTGGATATATAAGCAAAAAATATACACTGCTGAGTTATCATAAGTTTCTTCCCCTGCTACCCTTATTTACCCTTCACCTTTGGGCCCTGTATCCTTAAAAAAGGTTAGAGGCAATTAAATCAGGTCAAGGTCCGATATCACCGGCTCATTAACCAAGAATCTACTATTATTCTTCATCGCCCTCCATAGCACCAATGATGGGTAAGATACCCAAAACTGGGACAACCTAAGACAGGATATGGAGAGGCTGCACAGTGGATTACATTCATAGTACCCAAAGACGGGTAAGATCACTCTGTGTTCAGTCAACCTAAGACAGGGACCAAACCATTGATGTTTGTATCCCCATGATGGGTAAGACTGAAACTGCAAGAGCAGGCAACCTAAGACAGGGGCTATGTTTTTCCACCATACAAAAAACGAAAGAGGGAATTGTTGGGCCCTGCCATGTGCCTGAGGCCTAGTGCAACTTCCTGAGCCTGACTAGAAGTAGATCCATGGAGCTACTTCCGCGTAGCAATGACTCATCAAGGCCTGGCCTGAAACTGCCTCTACCTAGATACAGCCAATGTGGTACCATGCCATTGGTCCAACCCTGTCACGCACCTCATCCCCCGCCTCCTTTCCCCGCCCCTTCCCCACGCTCTATATAAGCAGCTGCTTGACGCAATAAAGTTGAGTTCCTGCTTAAAAAAAAGAAAGAAAGAAAGAAATGAAATCAGAAAGGAAGAGCAAAGAGAGGGAAGGAGGGAGGAGAGTGGGGCTTTGGTGTGTGCCACACCTTTTGGGCGCAAGACACGATTGTAAGAGGGACTTTGCCTAAAAATGCAATCAGTGTAACCTGGTTTATTGTACCCTCAACGAATCCCCAACAATAAAAAATAAAGAAATGGAAAAAAAAAGGTGTATGGGCCGGAAGTCAAGTGAGTTTGAAGTCTAGTGAGAGAAACTGACCCAGAAACAATGACAGGGCACTGTTTCTATACTGCCAAAGAAAGAAACCCAGGGAATGAGGAGCAAACAGTTGAATGGCTGCCCATCTGCCCTGTGGTACCGTAGAGTGAACAGACGAATGCCTCCTCCACCCTTTATTTCTGTCTCAATTTGGAGGAACTGAATGTCAGTGATTACTGGTCAGCCCCACTTTGCAGACAGACAGACCCAGGTTCTAGTCTGAGTCTTCCATTTACCTGCTCTGTGTGCAGAGATAACCTCTCTGAGCTTGCTTTCTTATAGTGAGATAAAGTCTGTGCACATCAAGTGGACATTGTCATTATGAAGGTGGAGGTAGCAGTTAGCACATACAGCAGTGCAGGGCCCAAGGGCAGCCATGGAGGTGATTCCCCTACTTGGGAATCACACAAAAATGGGCAGGCAGACACATTGGCCCCTGGACATAATTTAATTGGCTCTCAAGGACTTCAAATCCAACTTTTTGAAAATTTTGAGTTTGTAGAAAACATCTTAAAATCAGAAAACTTCATTAAAAATACAAAGCATATAAAAATGTATATACATTTTCAGAAAGGAAATAACTATTGAAATTGTAAAACTCAGCTCATGTTTAACTTCTGCAGTTGTAAGAGATACAGATGCAATATATAAGATAACAAATGTTGTGGAGGGAGGGTGATTGGTGGGATTATACCTGCGGTGCATCTTACAAGGTTACATGTGAAACTTAGTAAATGTAGAATGTAAGTCTTAACACAATAACTAAGAAAATGCCAGGAAGGCTATGTTAGCCAGTGTGATGAAAATGTGTCAAACGGTCTATAAAACCAGTGGATGGTGCCCCATGATTGCATTAATGTACACAGCTATGATTTAATAAAAAAATAAATAAATAACAGATGTTATTGGTATATATTGAGTATTGCAATTATGATATAGTTTTTTTCCTTCTTAAAATGTGCATACATTTTTTTTTGACATCCTCTGTATATGTAAGAATCAAAACACTTGAATTTCTGACTTTTCTGGAAAAACCGGGATCTCTGAGCAATGGGCCTTCAATTTGACATGTGAATAAATCCATAAGCCTGGTTGGACCACCCTGGTTTACCCAGTCCCTACCTGCTCCACTCACTGGCCTCCTCCCAGACACAGGGTGCCTTTTCGAAGGTTTGGAATGTTCCAAGTCCAAGTCTTTCTTGTATCCTAATGTCTTTTCTCCAGTTGCTCTAAAAAGAAGGGAAGAAAAATCTCCCTACCAAGGTAGAGAATATCTACCGATCACTCCCATTCTGGCACTTTGGAGCTAATCTTCACTTTCACTATTTCATTTGATTCTTACAGTCACTGTGCTCAGAGTAGAACAAAGACTCCTCCTGATACCCCCAGAGATGGGTCTTGAAGAGTGTGTAGGAGTATTTTTTCACAGATGAGCAAGTTAAGGTTAAGTGTCTTGCTTGGGGTTACCCACAAATAAGAGCTGGTGCCCAGCCCAGAGCCCTGCTTCTGGATCACCTCTTCCCAGCAGCTGAGCAGGCAGAGGTTTTCAAGGCACCAGTGTCTTTGGACCCTGATGTTGCAGGTTGCTTGGCTGGAGAGGAGGGGTGGTTTAGCTCCTGCATTAACTCTGAAGGTAAAAAATGATTTTCTATGATTTCCCAGGCAGAAAGAGCTAAAAACTGAGATGTCAGAAAAGTAGGCTAAGAGAGAAATGGAGCCAAAGCCGCAGGCTGGGGTGACCTTGAAGTTTTGTGGGCCCTTCTTGTGCAGGAAGGCGGGGGCAGTTAGGTCATTCTGCCCTGAGCTGTCCAGCATAAATCACGAAGAGGAGTGAGAACTGCTTTTCTGACTTTTTCCCACAGTGGCCATTGCCTGGAGCCGAGAGGAAGGCTCAGCTGAGAAAATCCCTCCTCCCCAATGGTTTTCCCAAGCTCCTAAATCTTTCAGTTGCCCCAGTCCAAACAGCTTCAGGGGAGGAGGTACTGAGAGGTAGCTGGGTGGTAGGGCCAAGGGATCATCCTCTGTCCCTGGGCACCAGCCACTTAGATATTAAAACTCAGAACAGGGCTTGGTGCCTGTAAGCTCAAGTGGCTAAGGTGTCAGCCACATATACCAGAGCTGGCGGGTTCAAATCTGACCCGGGCCTGCCAAACAATGACAACTACAACCAAAAAATAGCTGGGTGTTGTGGTGGCCGCCAGTAGTCCCAGCTATTAAAGAGGCTGAGGCAAGGGAATCGCTTAAGCCCAGGAGTTGGAGGTTGCTGTGAGCTGTGAAGCCACAGCACTCTACCCAGGGTGATAGTTTGAGGCTTTGTCTCAAAAAAAGAAAAACTCGGAACAGATTGCCAGTGCCAGATGCCTACCAATGATGCACAGGCCCACCGAGTGTTAGACCCAGGTTAGACTCTGTGCTCAGGGTCACAAGCTAGATTTCCTAGGAAATGGTACCGGGGGTGGGGGGAATAGCGTGTTGGAGAGTGGTTATTGTGGGGAGTCAATGCCTGAGGGAGGAAAGGGAGAAGGATAGAACAGAGGGAGAGGCTGGGCTGCAGTGTGGTCTCCAGAGGGACTCAACTGAGCCTATGAGGCAGCCCTGGCGTCAGCATGGCCCTTCAGAGTCTTCCGAGGCAGGGCCAGGGAGCAGCCTTTGGACTCCTACACTGATCAGTCTTTGATAGCGGACTGCCCCTGGAAGCAGGTGTGGCTTTGGGACAAGCAGCTCTCCTCAGTCAAGGAAATTCTCCAAGTGGGCTGATAGTTGAGGGCGAGGCTGGAGAAATAACTCTTTCCTTCCTGAATGTGGATCTGGGCAAACCATTCCCATATCCACCTCACACAGTTGTGTGCCAAGTGCTTTACATAGATTAACTCATTGAATTCCCCTGACAACCCTGACAAGAACATTTAAGAAGTAGAGATTATTATTATCTCCATCTTACAAAGGAGAGGTTAGAGGTTAGGTTCTTTGCAAAGAGAAGTGGAACCAAGATTTTGAAACTGAGGAGCATGCATTATGTTTTGGAGAAAAAAAGAGAGAGAAAGGGGGAGACAGAGTAGAATAAAAGGAAAGATTAGAGGGGAGGATGAAACAAAAGGAAGAGGAAGGAGAGGGTTTTCCCCGCAGTGCTGCTAAAAGTCCAAGGAAGCCCTGAGCAAGCAGGCATTATGATCCCCATATCAGTCTTGGGTCAGTCTCAGTGGGTCCACCTAAGATAAGGGGCGTGGGCAGTCATTCAGAAAAGATCTTAGGTCCAAGGTAGATGGGCAAAGAAAAAATGTGGCACATTATCTCCCAAACCTCCCCTAGACTAGGAAGTTGTGAATTATAAAATTCTCCCAAAGAAGGAAAATGTGATATTATCATTCTGGAGAATTATTGTGGGCTTTAAAACCCAAGCATGATGCTCACGTTTGCCCTCAATCTACTGAAATAGTGACTCCCAACATGAGCTCCACTGATGTCGTGAAAAATAGGGTGCAGGGGATCTTCTCTCTGAGCTCGTTAATCTACTCCAGGTCTGAACTCTGTCCAGTGCAGAAGACACTGCTCTCTGCTGGATCAGTCTCATTGCCCGACATTTGTGAGAATATATCACATGGCAAGTATTGAGCTAAACGAAGAGGAATCCAAGATGACATGACCTGTTACTTGCCTCAAAGAGCTTCAAGCTACTATAAAAGACAAGGACATGTATATAACTATAATATAAGAAAGGAAGTGATAGGTGCTGTAGGTGAGAAAAATGCTATGGGAATTCAGAGAAGGGAATGGTAACTTCCAGAAGGGAAGCTTCATGGAGGGAAGTTGTCTTTCAAACTGTTCCTTGGAACATGGAACGAAGTAAGATTTGAATCAAGAAAATAAAAGCAATGTAAGGAGTGCAATAGCATGTACTTATGAAAATACAAACCTTGTACAAAAGTGGCAGTATTTTAGTTTGGATGGAGCATAGAGAGGTTGAAGGGGAAATTTGAAGGGCAGATTGGGCCTAATTCTCAGAAGTCCTTAAATGCTAAAGATGTTTGAGATTTATTTTATAGGCATAGGATCCATTGGAGATTTGTGGGCAAGAATGTATGTGCTTTGGAAAAAATGAAATAGAATGGGAAAACCCCATGAGTAGAGAGACCAGTCTGGACCCCACTGTACTGGCTTGAGTAAGAGAAGGATGGGCGGGTCCAAGGCAGTAGCAATGGTATGAAGACCCTGGAACAGATGTCAAAAATAGGGAGCAGGTGAAGTCAGCAGAACTTGGTGACCAGTTGTCTGTAGTTGACCAATGACAAAAAGAATCAAAGTGAATTGGACAGTTTTGAACTTAAGAGATACAGGATAACAGGAAGGGAGGACAGCAGAGTGAAAAGGCTCAAAAGGAGTAAGGAGGACTTGTGGAAGTGGAGAGGAGTATTGGACACCCAAGCGGCAATATCCAGAAGATAGTGAGCTACAAGTGTCATCTGCTTAGAGAAGACAGCAGGAGCCATTGGGATGGATGAAGATGTCAAGGTTAGAATGCAGTTAAGCTCAGCATGGCCAAACTTTCTTAAAAATTGCATCTGCCAAGGTCTCTTCACTATCTCTTTCACTCATTAATTTGACAGATAATTATTACATATGGTCTTTCTGTGGTAATGCTGAAAGGAATCTCCTGGAGAGATAGTAAATAATTAAAAACTCTAGGGTGGCACCTGTGGCTCAGTGAGTAGGGCGCCAACCCCATATACTGAGGGTGGTGGGTTCAAATCCAGTCCTGGCCAAACTGTAACAAAAAATAGCCGGGCATTGTGGCAGGCGCCTGTGGTCCCTGGTTAGGCTGAGGCAAGAGAATCGCCTAAGCCCAGGAGCTGGAGGTTGCTATGAGCTGTGATGGCACAGGACTCTACCAAGGGCAATAAAGTGAGACTCTGTCTCTACAAAAATAAATAAATAAATAAATAAAACAAAACAAAACTCTAATATATAATGCTTCCCCTAAATAATAATCATCTTTACTATCATAATAGCTGTGACTATTTGCTCATCACCCTTATACAAGGCATCAGTCTAAAATTAGACATGTGTTATTTCATTTCATTGTTTAACAATCTGATAAGTTAGATATTATTATTATACCCATTTTGTAGGGAATTGAAGCTCTAAAAAAAGTTATCCCACATTTAAGATTACATATGGTACATTATCAAGGATCCAAGATTTAAACACTGATTATTAGACTCCAAAGCCCCTGCCATTAATTGCTGAGCTGTTTGGTGACAGCCAAATAAGATATGCATTTTTAAAAATATTAAATAACAACCCAGATACTTTTACCATCAAATGTTTAAGTAGCACCTTGAACATGTCCTGGCACAGAGTAAGTACTTAATAACTTGTTCAAGGTAGGCAGGCAGTCAGGAAGGGTCTAGGGTATATATGACAACTGCTAGTAGTTCAGAGAAAGAGAAATCTCAGTAGATTGCAAGGGGCAGGATTTGTTCTGCTGGAGGACAGAGAGAAGAACCTTCTAGAAGAGAGGCATCTAGAAGCTGAGAGGGAGATAGGGTAGTGAATCCAGAGTGTGTCTCAGAGGAGTGGGGAAGCCAGTTTGGCCAGAGAAGACCATTGTGTACAGATGTATAGCAGGAAATAAGTTTCAGAAGGTCTGCTGGGTTTGGTGTATTTTGAAGAGGACTCTATTCTATTATCACTAAAAGTTTTTGAGCCTGGGAATGGCATTTGCGCAATGAAATCTGACATTGGTTGCCAAGAGATATTGGAAGGAACAAAGATGAGAGGCAAACAGTCTGGATGTGAAACCTACAGCAACCCACCCACAAGCAGGGTGGGACTGAGAATGGACACTGGGTGGAGGTGACCCGTTCTCCTTGAGGAGTCAGGCAGGCAGTAGAGTAACTGTGGACATTTCCAGGCTGGAAAAGTGGCACCACAGAGCCCCCCTCACCACCCTCGGGCTGTAGAAATAACACCCTGAAGTAGCTGATTTTCTATTTAACTTTGTATCACTCGCTGTCCCCTCAGCAGAGAGAAGGATTCCAAAAGAATGGAAACCAGTATAAGGAAGCTGTGATTAGGAGAGATGATAGAGAAATGCCCAGAGTTTGGGCATCCAGGGACAGTAGAGGCACAGCCTCCAACAGGGACAGCAATCAAGAGGACGTCAAATGCAGGCTGCAGAGAGGGTGGTGCCAAGGCAGGCAGGACCCAAAGCCTGACTGGAACCCTGTCCTGCCACCTGCACAGGCAAGGTGACTTGGCAAATCATCTAATCTTTCTAAGATAACTAACATGGAAACACCCAGCCCAGTGCGTGGCATGTCTGATACTTAACAAACATGTGGAGAACAGGAAGGTTTTAGGTTTCAGTTTGCTCACCTGCAAAACTAGGATAACAATCTTAGACCTGCCTGCCTATCCGGACCACAGGGAGGACCAGTTGAGGTGCAGGCTGTGAGCACTCTCTGCAAAGGTGATAGACCAATCTACAGGGGAATATCGTGGCTTTCATGGGTCAGTGGCATTCCCCTCAGATCACTTTTCAGAAGCAGAAGAGTATTTTTAAGAATCTCTACACCTCTTTCCACCAAAAGGCAGCACCAGCCCATGTGTGCTATCACCCCTGAAGAGACAGAGGGTAAAGAAGACACCATAGGCCCTTAGGACACTGGGTCAGAGACTCTTCCAGGTCCAGAATGGTTTTTCAGTGTAGAAGCAAGAATCTAATATACTCATTTCTAATATGAAAGCCATAGACGATCTAATACAAGGTGGGTGGTAGGGAAATGAGGGAGCAGGAAGAGGGGAGGAGGGAGTGCAGAAGGGGGGTCCCAGTGTATGGCACACCTCTTGGGGGCGGGACACAATTAGAAGAGGTACTTTACCTAACAAATGCAATCAGTTAACCTAATTCTTTGTACCCTCAATGAATCCCAAACAATAAAAAAAAAAAAAAGAATGGTTCTTAATCTCCTTATCCCTAGTCCCCAGCATTGCACCTGCATAGATTAAACTAAACCCTATGGTACCCATAGACTCCATGCTTGAGGCCAATCAGGACAAAGCTGATCCAAAGCCAGGTTCCAGTAAAGGGATCAGTGGCCTATAAACTTAACTCATGTAGAGATGAAGGGAGTGATGATGAGCAGATTGGGGTGATCTAGAAACAGCCTCATCATTGCCCCGACAATGTCTCTTTAGCTTGACATTCAAGGCCCTTCCCAATCTGATGCCTCCTGACTTCCCATTCTTTCCTTTCCAGCAACCTTTTTATTCTTATTCCGCATGCACGCTCTATGTCCTCCCACCCCACCAACAGACCTTAACTTCCTTTTGCATCAGATGTCTTTGTCCCACTTACACCTACAGTCTCCCCTATCCAAGATATGGTATGTGTGTCCCCTTATCCATGAAGGATTATCTTGCAGGGATAACTCCCCCATCTCCTAATCTTTGCCACTCTTTTTGCTGTCCTGCTACACTCTGGTTTACCTCCCAAAGTCTTAATCACAAGGTTAGACAATTAAGTTCACAAACTCATTCTAGAAAAAGTGCTACATACCTTATTATTGAATATCACTAGGGTCACCTTTGAAGTCCTCCCCTTGGGAAACTGTGCACCAATGCCAGTACCTAGTCCACCCTGAAAAGCACTTTTGGAACTCTTTTTCTGAAATGGACATCAATGCTGTTCTCATACAAGAAGTGACAATTAAATTCACAAACTCATCCTAGAAAAAGTGCTGCATACCTCATTGCTGAATATTGCTACAGTCAACATGTGATTGAGGAGAGTACTTCAAAGGTGACCATAGTGATATTCAGCAATGAGGTATGTAACATTTTTTCTAGGATGAGTTCATAAACTTAATTGTCAGACCTCATATGAAGATATGCATTCCATCTCTCTTTTGGCCCTTTAGTTCTTTAAGGACTTGGTCTGTGCATACTTGTTTTCATAGATAAGGAAACTGAAGCTCTTTTCCCCAAGATTTGCCACAGTGTCTTATGCAAAGTAGGTGCTTCATAAATATGTATTAAAAGAATGAGTAAATGAATATCCAGTGTAATCATATAGTTTCCCGGTCAACCCCATCAGCATCTGTTCATTCATAGTAGGTAAGCCTTGAATTTCCCCTGTGTCTAGTACTTGGTGGGTCCCCAGTGATTCTTTGTTAAATGCAAAAGGTAATCCCAGTATAGTTGAAAAACTTACAATTCTACATGATCCAAGGAGACATCACGAGGAGCTTTGTTCTTTGCAAACTGCATTTATCACAACCCAGGAGCAGGTCAGAGAGTGCTGACATTGCTCCCTGAACACTGGAGTAGCAGTGTGAACACTTGTTTTCATTTTTCCTTTCATTTTGTCCTGCTCACTGCTTCCTGCCTCCCCACGTCTCTGACTGAGAACATCTGTGCAGTTTCTTTGAGGGAGAGTGACTAGATATGGCTTCCTTCCAGCTGTATCCGCAGCCCCCAGCCCAACCTCAGAATGCAGGGCAGATGTCTTTCTGCCCTCTCCCCACAGCAGGGTTCCTCCCAAACTGCCAGAATGGACCAGCCGCCTACAGCTGAATGAATGCTTTGGCCTTATCCCAGCCAAGTCAGAGGCATCTAGCTGTCAGTCCTGATGTCATAGCTGCTAATGTGAGCACCTCCTCAGGAGGTGCTGGCCCTGACTGATGGCGCCCTGTGTGTCTTTCAGGCTGTGGTGGTGACTGATGGGGAGCGCATCCTGGGCTTGGGGGACCTGGGCTGCTACGGCATGGGCATCCCTGTGGGCAAGCTGGCCCTGTACACGGCATGTGGAGGGGTGAACCCACAGCAGTGCCTCCCTGTCCTGCTGGACGTCGGCACCAACAATGAGGTAATGTGCTACTCAGGCCAGGAGCTCTGAGGCCGGGAGGTAGCAGCTGGAGCAGGGTGGGGAGCACATTTGTGGGGTGGTTAAACATTTTTTCCTTGGCGTCCCCTTGACCAGGGCACATCCCCTACACAGTGTGAACTGGAGGCCCTTCCTCCTCCCTGGTTGCTCACACCCCAGCCCTGTTCTCTTCCCCTTCCCATTTCTGCCCACCCCACCCCCACCCTCTCCCTCCCACGTGACCCCTGGTGGAGTTTCCTTTGCTCCCTAACCTCCACCCCAGGCAGTTTCCTTTTCCCTTGAGGACACACTCTGACCCTCTAGGCAAGAGGGCAGTCTACTGAGGTCAAAGTAACCACTGGGCTGTGGTTTTTCACATTTTCAATGGAAGGAGTAAAATTTAGAGCACCAGCACCAGGCAGAAGTGTATGAATCAGGCAGACGGGTATCCTGCAAACCCAGGGACAGAAGCTGAGCCAAGTTGGGGTGAGACCCCCCTGCAGGATTCCAAGTGGCTTGGGATTTAAGAGCCCAAACCCCAGCCAAGAGTTTGTCTGTTCTGGGCACCGCCGTGGGGCACAGTGATTGTGGCTGTCTGTGCTTCTCAGCTCTGCATCCATGAGTCAGAAAACATAGAAAAGAATTCCTTCTTACTGACACTTAACCTTGAGTCTAAGATTAATGAATGTTCCTCTTTTAAAAATTGAGAAAATAAAAAAAACTTGAAAAAAATCCAGGGATATTCAGGATAAAATATCAGTCACACACCAATGCCAATCATTGTTTCAATATTAATATATGCCTTTCTCCCCAAAGTACTTATAAAACCAAAATTGTGTTCATATTGCAAACAGTTTTTTTGTCCTGCTTTTGAAAAATATAATACCTGTCATGAGTTTTCTTCCAGGTCTTTGATCCTTCTTCTACAACATCATTTTAATGTTTAAAGTCTTGTGTGTGTCATAATTTACCTAAGAAAACCCCCACACAGTTAAACATTTAGATTGTTTCTGGTCTTTTTGCAAATACATGTTGTGATCTGATATGCATCTTTTACAGATTAGTCTTTGTCCCCATCCTGGGTATTTCCATAGGATAAATTCCTTGAAACAGAAGTATTGAAACAAAATAAATGGTTGTTTTATAGATTCTTGATTTGCATTGTTCAAAAGGCTATACTTATTTGCATTCTCTTGTAGTGATCTCTCTTGAGAAAATTTCCCAAGACTTTTTGAATGATCTTCCTTTTCACTAGACCTCAGATGTCCCCATTCCTAAAGCAGAATGAGCAGTATAGCTCCCAGTAAGGAATGATGCTTATCAGTCTTCCTCACAAATTGGATTAAATGAGGGAACACTGGGCAGACCTACTTAAAAGCTGAGAAGTCCTGGGTGTGGGTGTGAGATAAGGGAGGGCAAATGGAACGGAGAAGCACTGGATTGAGAAGCAGGAACCCTGGTTCCAGCACCACTAAAAAGCCAGGTGAGTCGCTGCACTGCTTTAGACTTGATCCCTATTCAGTACAATGAGGAACCGACCAGAAGTTTACTTAGTGTCTTTCAACCTCTAAAAGCACTTTCCCTCCATGTACCTCCTCAACAGCCCAGAGAGCAGAGGCTGGATGGGACACAAGCCTTGCAACTGCTCATTGGACCAGTCCTCAAGTTTTGCTCTGCACAGTGGTCTCCTCCAGGCAGATGTCAGCCTTTGCTGAAATTGTCCTTCAGCCTCAAAGAGTGTATCATTGCAGGTGTGGATGAACGTAGCAAACTTTTAGTTATTCTTCCCATCCAACAGCTCCTGTTGTGTTCCAACTGGATATAATTGAAACCATCACACCCTCTCCTAAAAGGTGGCCCTAGGCAAGAACTGAAATAGCTTGACTTTGACAGCCTTGCCTTGCCTCCCTTGAGAGGACATCGGTTGTCTAGCAGGTGCATTAGCATCCTTTGTCTTTGAAGGTCTGCCTCCCAGCAATGATATACAGAAGTTTAGGGTGGGCCCCAACTTCTGTCATAAACCCACCAGAAAAGATTATTGAAAAATAACAGTGATCATGAGCCAGGCCCTTTTTTACAGACCTTACACTAACCCTGTGAACAGAATTATTGCCTCTCTTTTCTACAGTTGACCTAACTGAGACCCAGAGTGTTTAATTTACCAAGAAAATCTACTAGAAGGCAGGGCCAGAATCCCAACCCAAGTTAGTGCTGCCATCCTCACACTACACCACTGCCTGGGTCTCTGTTGCTTTGTAAGTAAGGATCATTGCTTGATTTGGGGAATTTTTATTACTAAAACAAATCTAGAACATTATTCAGAATTTTATTAGAAAAAGGAAATGCCATTTCTCCCACAAGGCTACATTTGTGCTCCTTTCTAATATTTACCTATGCATATATATAGATATATTAGTACCTAGTTGTAATCATAGTACAATTCTAAATGTTTCAGTTTTCTAGTTTTGTGAACACTTTCTCTATTTGATGAAAGTTTATTGAGTGTTTTATAAGTGTCAGGCACTCTGCTAAGCATAAGGGAGATAAATGAGAGCCAGATCTGGTAGGATGTTCTAGCTGTCAGTGTTCTAACACTGTCACCTAATTGATCATTTTGATGGGTCCTGTGTCTACTCAAAGTGTCCGCTTTTCCTCCTGGGGCATTAGGCCTGTAGATTCACCTCTTCCTTCTGGATGTAAAAGGGAGAGGATTTCCCTTTACCCTGCTCCCTCATGTCAGGGAAGGACCAGAGCATCCCCCAGCTAAGAGGAAGGGAGATGCCCTGACCTGCCCTCCCTACACCAGGAGGGTGAGAGAAAGCTCTTCTCACCCAGGCCAGTAAAAATAACCAGCTGCTGTTACTGAGCATCTGAAATTTGCCAGGCATAGTTCTAGGCCTTCATGTATTTTATGCCTTTTAATTCTCACAACAGCTGTATGAGATGTTGTTCTCTCCATTTTACAGATGAGGAAAGTAAGGCTGAAATGTGTCAGCTACTTATCTTGGGTTCCACAGCTCTGGGTGTCAGAGCTGCCTCACCCACTGTGGTGCACTGCTCCAAGGGGTTATGATGGGGAAATGAGGACTGAGAAAGAAGTTGTTTCATGCCAGTGGAATCCATGAACAGTCAGGCCTGAGTTAGAGCAAAATGATTTCCTCACCTCTAGGGAAAGCTGTACCTTCTCTTCAAGAGACGCACCTCAAGAAACTCAGGACCCAAATATTCAAAGTTATAAAGTGTCAAACATCAGGAAGACAGTGATTTATCCCTTTGCAAATGGCTTTACTATATTTTCTCTTGCACTCTATGAAATCAGTTTGCAAGATGCTCCCCTTGGAAGTCTTAGGGCATTTCCTTTGCCCAGAGCAAGCCAAAGCTATGGTAGAGGGAAGCTCAGCCTTGCAAACTTTATCTCACATGTCTGTGCAGGGAACCTGCTGTTGGGAGGGTTTTTAGTGTCAGAATAACTAGGCCATCTGTGTGTATGTCTCCATAAAAACTCCTGAGGCAACAGGAGTTTTAATCACTGTCAGAGAAAACACCCTCCAGGTTTCCTGTTGATGGAAAACATCTGCTGTCTATAGCCCTGAAACTCTGAGTCACTTTTACCTGCCAATACTAAGGAAATTTGAAAAAATAAATATATAGGGTGTTCATCCCACAAAGAAGGGACATCCATGATTAAGTTCCAAGGGGAACTTCCAAGAGGAAGGGAGCCTCTTCCTGTCATGCAGGGCACCTGCTTAGCCTTCCATCATGGCTGTGTGTGAACTAGTTTGTGTATTTTGTTTCATCTACTTGCAGCCAGTCACAGACTAAAGAGAGAAGGATCTTTGACATCCTCTCACTTGACACCTTGTCTGAGATGAGAAGAGAGGTCCAGAGCAGAAATGTCTTCCCAAAGGCTTCACTGAAATCCCAGTGCTCTCTGCACTCTATGCCAAGACACTCTGGGCACCCTGGGGGCTTAGTTTTCAAGCGGCCCTCCTGAGCCTTGGAGGTCTACGCTTTGAAGAAGTCTTGAGCCTGTACAAACTCACCTTACATTGAGCTGCTTTGTGCACCCCTGGAACTAACTCGTAGGCAGAAGAAGTGGAGGCAGGTCTGCTTAGAAGACAAACTTGGGAGAAGATGTTCAATGAGTCTGGGAACACTGCCGTGGCTGCCGTGGTGGTGTTAATGGGTTTCTGAGGAGGCGTGGGGCCAGCCCCCAAGCTGGGTGCTGCAGGATTTTTTCTACCTTGCAGGATTATCCTACTATGACTAATAAATATTCAGCATTCACCACATGGTGCTTGTGCTCCATACACATGTGGGCTCTGAAGATGCCCCTCTAGGGTCTTTGTAGCTTATTCCTGGGCTTAGCCCATCATCCCAAGGAATGAGTGTTAGGCAGGGCTGCCACCCTGAGTGGAATGGTGCTGGAACCACACCCTGGACCCAATCTCATGACCCCCCAGACTCCCAGATGCTCTAAGTTAACATCTTAGTGTGTCTGTTGCTACACAAGATAAATATTTTTTTGACCAGGAGGTTGAACTGTCTTCCAGCTAAAATCCAGTGCTCACTGATAGGGCCAGTGAGGAGTAAGAAACCATTTTGTTTCCCATGATATTTTGTCTCCAAGAAAACTTTAGGTAGGCAGAGTTGGGCAAACATCCATAGACAGCATATTCACCCTCTCCCTTTCACAGCAGAGGAGAAAGTTCTGATTCACCCACTTTCGACAAAGATCTTCACCCAAAAATTAGAGGCATTGACTTACTTCATTCCAAAGGGAAGTTAGTAACTACACGTATGTAACAGAAGAGAAGATTTAATCGTTTTAGTCGTTCAATTAATATTTAAGTGCCAGGCACCCTAGTGGGCACCAGGGTGTGGAAGAGAGTAAGCCTGGTCTCCATGCCAGGCCAAGCACTAATTCAGAACCCATAAATTGTGCCCTACTGCTCACACCAGTGTGTCTTGAAAAGCTCACTGATCCGATAAAATTAAAGATGGCATCCGAGTTACAGCTTCCATGCAACTGGGCATGGAGAATCTGGGGAATCAAGATTCCAGGCATCTCTGGCTGGTGACATCTGCCTATGATCCTCCCTTTGAGGATACAGGGAGCCAGCAAGGGACTTCTGGACCCGAGGAGGAGGACAAAAACAGTGGAAAACTGGCAAGTGGTTGCGTGTGTTCGATAGACCTAATCACACCAGCAACAGTGAGTACAAGCAGCAGTGAGACTGCAAACTGGAAAGGCCTTACCTGTGAACTGTTTTGGTGTTCTTGGACTTGGTGCTCAGTTGAGCTGCCTTGGGGAGAGCTTGAGCAGAAGTGTGGAGAACTTTGGGCATTGTCTGGGG